>PVIJ01000019.1:0-276176 GCA_004024925.1 Scalopus aquaticus | reverse complement strand
AAATGGGCAGAAGAGCTAACTAGACACGTCTCTAAAGAACACATACAGATACTCAAAAGGCACATGAAAAAATGTTTATCATTACTTATTATCAGGGAAATGCAAATCAAAACTTTACTGAGATACTACTTTACTCCTATAAGGATGACCTGTATCAAAAAATAAAACAAAACAAAAAACCCATATACAAAAAATGTTGGTGAGGGTGTGAAGAAAAAGGAATTTCATACACCATTGGTGCTGATATAGACAGGTCCCATTTCTATGGGAAACAATATGGAAGTCAAAATATTTACAATAGATCACAAATCATGTGATATCTACAATGACTTTGTTTTCTCATGCATAAAGTAGGTAGAGTTATGTCTACACAACCTACATAAAAGGTTCCAATCACAAATTTGGAAAAGAAATTATAAACGTTAAAATTAAAAGAGAAACGAAGAAGAAAAGAGAATATAGAGGGAAGAAGGGGAGGAGTAGAGAAGAAAGGAAAGGAGGGAAAGAGATAGCTCTC
Organism: Scalopus aquaticus; assembly: GCA_004024925.1. Lineage (NCBI taxonomy): Eukaryota > Metazoa > Chordata > Mammalia > Eulipotyphla > Talpidae > Scalopus > Scalopus aquaticus. Next base: position 275,659 of record PVIJ01000019.1, on the reverse strand, counting down.
GATGCATTCAGAGAATTACCCTGCATTCATGAGTAAGCTTCAGCAAATTAGAGATGTTGGAAATTCGGATTAACTGAAACCAAATAAAGAGAGCATTAGGGTCATTCTCATATTGCTATAACTTCAGCTTCTAACATAGCATTGTCATTTGCAAGATTCACATTTCTGATTCCAAAGGGGGCAGCCCTAGAGTGCACAGCACGAAATGAGATACCAGCCCAATAAATGTATTGTACTGCTGACGAATCATCCCACCAGAGTTAGTCTGGCCAGCGTGCTCTTCTTTGGGGCAGAGTTGGCATTGTGACAATCTTCTGGATAGACTCAAGAAAGTCTAAGACAAGTTGAGCCATGGAGAGGAGACCTACTATTTTTGCTTTATTAATATGAATCATTTCTTCCACAGTTTTCTTGTGTTCAACCTTCACTGTTCTATCTTTCCCCAACCACCTTCGCCCCACCCCTCATTTGATTCTAGATTACCACACAGCACAGCAAAGTAGTAAAGCTTTGGAATTCCACATTCTGGATTTGAACCCTAGTTTTGTCATTTGCTATTTGTACAACTTACAGAAATTACTTCACTCCTTCACTGAACCCATATTTATTGTGTACCTACAAGCATTGTTCCAAGAAAATTCAAAGGTATAAACCTGTTCAAGTTCAAAAATTTGAACAGCATAAATAAAAAGGTATAAAAATTCAAAAGTATAAACCTGACAGATAAACCTGTTGCCCTGTAGAGTTCACATACTAGTATGTTCTGATCATCAACATCAAAATAAAAAACAAATTTTTTAAAAGATGAAATCTGAGTAATTTGCTTTGCTCAGCTCTTGGAACACAGCAAGAGCTTATCCACAGCAGCAGCTTAAAAATCATTACATCAAGGACGACAGCTCGAACGGGAAGCTCTGTCTCTTCTCTCTTTCCTTTCTGAACAGCATGGGGCCTCCCTGGTGGCACAAGGGGTTAAGTCTCAGCACTTATCAAGCTATAGGCAACCACTGCAGCACTAGTTCCATCCCCAGCCAGGGAGCTAACCCACAAGGCCCAGCAGACCTCTCTTGTCTCACCCGCTGCTTCCCTCAGCAGTGTATTTCAGTCAATCTGCCTATTCTGCTCCCCATTCTGTCTCTGATGAATCCTCTCAACCCCCAGCACCTCTAACCTACACCCCAGCTCTTGCATGCATAAATAAAGCTTTAAAAATAATAAGTAAATAATTTTTAAAAAAGAGTTACTAACATGACATACATTCATTTGAAGTGACTGAGTCAGCCATACGTCCTAAAGAAAACCACATTTGGTCAGTTCAAACAAAAGTTCCAGCCTAGGGTACAAAAGAAGAGCTTTGCCATCAAGCATAAGACACAGGTCTTGCCAGACAACACATATAGACACCAAGTTTTCATATAACTGTTCTCTGAAGAAATACAGTTAAAGGGACTACAGCATAGAGAAACCAGCCAAGTTTGTATTTAAGTTTCATTATTAGCTTCACACCCTCAGCCAAATTTCAAATTTCTTACTTTCTTGAAACCTGAATTATAAACACACTGTTTATACTGCCTCAAATTTGTGTTTACTCTGCCTCAAATGCTCTTCATGCCAGATGTCTGCTTGCTGTTCTCCTGCTTGTCTTTCTCCTACACGTTATAATATTGCTCATAATAAAGAACTTCCCTAATCATCTATACAAAATAGCAGCCCCTCACATCCCAATCATCATCTACTCTTATCACTTTTCATTATTTTTCAGATCATGTAATTCTACATAGCGTTATAAACTTATTTGTTTGCTTCCTGCCTCTACTATAGCATAGTAGTAAAGATTTTGTCTTTCTGATCACTGCTGAAATCCTGGAACCTAAACAGGTTTTGGTCCATAGTGTTGTTCTATTTATATTGTACTTGTTTTAAAAGTGAATAGATTAAAATTTGCCTATAATTTCACAAGGTTCACAGACTTATTGAATTTCACTCATTGAAAGTTTTGATTGTTAAAGGAGTCTCTGACCCCAAATTATTAATCTCTGCCCGAATTCTAGCTTTTTTGTCTAACATTCCAAATAGCAATTAATTTTAGTACATCATGCTGCAAGTTTTTCAGTAGATCCTTCCAAATATGGAAAAACATATAATCCCTAATAGTATAATTAAGGAACACTAACGAAAGACAAGAAAGCCTGTTTTACCATCTTTCCTTTGTTCCTTAAAACAGTGGTTGTCAAACTTTAGCCTGCATCGGGACCACCTGAAGTCCTGTGAAATGATCCAATCCCCAAAGTTTCTGGTTCAGTGAGGACCATGAATTTGCATTTCGAGCAAGTTTCCCAGTGACACTAATGCTGATGGTGAATGACTCCTTTTTGAGAACTGCAACTGATTTCACAATGCAAAAAAACTCTGCTAGAACCCGTCACACTTTCACCCTAACTTTGCCTCAGTTGACTCTTTAAGTAATGATTGCATTTTCTCTCGGATTTAACAAACTTGAAAGTTATCTTCTGGGAGTGTGGGCAAGATTTTGTTTTAGTTCCATAATGAAATCTAGGCTTCAGCATCATTAACCAATCTGCTTCATAATGAAAATTAATTATTATGGTCTTTAGACTAAATGGCTTGTCATCTGCAAAGACATAATTGGTACAGAAAATTGTTTCACAAGTATGAAATAATCAATCAACAAAGGCTAGCTGTACCCACTTTTTTTTTCTATACTAATTCCCAATCGACCAGTCTTTCTTCACTTAAAAACAGAAAAGAGGTGTCTGGGGGTGGGGGGTGGGGGAAGAGGGGGTGGCATGGGTTTCTCTAACAAGGAATGGAAGACATGTGTGGTGAATGTATTCCAAAACATACATCAAGTTTAAAGTACACTTCTCGTAATTCCAGGGGAAAGGCAAAACTGTAGGAAGACTGCTAAGACAGGGCTGGAGGAAAAGATTTTTCCATGGAGACACAGTCTACAAAAATGGCACCCTTTCAACAGATTTAAAATAATATAACCGTTGAAAAGCTGACGGTGAAAAATCAATAGAGGAAGCAATGGGAAATAGTCATAATTGAAATGTCAAAAATGAAACAATGAGAATTTTAGAGGAATCACAGGAGAACACCTATTTTATGAACTTGTCAGTGTCCTGCCTAGTCTACCTGTGATGCTAAACTTGCGTCTTTCGATGACCCCTTCTCATGGAATGGGGAGCCACCGAGCCAGAGGAACTGCCAGAGTAAACTTACTTCACAATCAATATCCTTCAAAGATAAAATTGTTTTTTCTAATTTTTATTGGTTTTAAAAAGTTAACCTGCTAGGAACTAGTAGGTTATTTCCATATTTGTCTGAACACATAAATCTACAGTCATCTGACAAATATTTATTTATTTAACACCAATTCTGGCAGGGTACAAGTTTAAAAAACATTTTTTGGTGAGTGGGATAGAGAAAAGAGGCAATGTTGTAAAAGAAAAAGAGATCATTTTCACTACTCTTAAGAGTTCAAAATCTAATTGAAGAAAAAAAATAAAAGTAATTACATCAGAACAATACAAATTAATATATCTCCCAATAAGAATATAAAAGCAATTTAATTAGAGAGGAAAATTTTCCTGATGGATTAACATGAGGCAGTATCAAATGCAGAGTCAGACACATCTGCGGATATAGATAAATATTCCTATGAATGAGAGGCTGATTTTGACCCCAATATACTCATGAAACAAATAGATGTTGACATATGCAAAGATGACTGGGATCATTTAAGCTGATAAATAAATTACTAAATTAAGCAGCCTCAATCAAGCATTATTTGTAGGGGTACCGTCATACCAAAGTTATCATATTGCTTGGAAGAAAAGATCTTCAGGCAGAAATGTGGCTAATTGTGCATTGTTCTAAATAATATCAGATGTAGAAGGTAGCAATTTAGGGAAGATTGCTCCTAGGATAACAATATTGAACAAACACATAATAATAATGGCCTCGCAGAAATCCAAAAATAGGGTCAGCTATTTTACGTATGATCTCCTCCTTCCCATGAGACTCCAGGAGGGTGTACTGAGCCCAAGGCAAACTGAGCTTTCCACTTTGAGCCCATTTCTTGCCCTGATTGCAGTGTAAGCAACTGACTTTTTATGAGTTGTTTCATCAGTACCAACCAGAAAAGAACTCAAATACAAAGAGCCCTGTGAACATGCAAAGTCTAATAGTCTTCATGAAAGTGAAGAAACTGACGAATCCATCCACCTCAGTGGGAGTTAGTTGCTTACATATATCTGAGGGATTTGGCTGAATATAACTTTTTTTTCTCCAATTCCCATTGTTTATAACAAGTCTTTTATCATCCTGAAGACTGAATTAACATTTCTGTCTCTACCAGTTTAGTTGTTTTTCCATTTGGCAAACTCTAGGTTTTTCCTGTTGTCTTCCCTTTGGGGCATGAATTAGCATAGTTGTGCAATTTCTATTGTTTCTTACTCCTTTATGTTTTTGATGTCATCCCTGAAGATGTCAAATCTTCTTCCCTGAGTTATACTGGAAAAGCCAAAGATTTCCATGAAGGGGGAGTTTGTGAAGATAGAACGTTTGGTAGAAGCCCGGGGCTTTACTGGTGTAACTGTTTTGTTTTGTTTTGTTTTAAGCATATTCAGCAAGCTGTTCTTTTAGGACTATTTCAGTAGACAGCCCCAAGTCTCCGTCCCGCTACACATGCACACACATAAACACACTCTACTGTTTCAACTATATCTTCAAAGCAGTAGTTGCAGCAAAGGGAATTCCACATTAGAGAAGCGATAGCAATGTGGTTAGAAGTTCTACACTGCTGGTGGGAATGCGAACTGGTCCAACCACTATGGAAAGCTGTATGGCGATTCCTCAGACTGCTAAACATGGAGCTTCCATACGACCCAGCAATCCCACTTTTGGGAATCTACCCAAAGGACACAAAAACACTAACCCAAAAGGATACATGCACCAATATGTTCACTGCGGCACTGTTCACAATAGCAAAGGTATGGAAGCAATCCAGATGTCCAAAAATAGATGACTGGATCAAGAAGATGTGGTACATATATACAATGGGATACTTATTCAGCGTTCAAAGAAGATAAACACATGCAATTTGCAGCGACATGGATGGAATTAGAGGGGATCATACTCAGTGAAATAAGCCAGAAAGAAAGAGAAAAATATTGAATGGTTTCACTTATAACAGGACTCTAAGGAAACCAAATAGGAGAGAGAGACTCAGAGGGTGGGGGTGGGGGGAGAGAGGAGGATAAGGGCACAAAATGGAGTAGAAAAGGACACAAGGGACCACAGAGATGGATCACGGGTGAATTGGTGGTGGGTTACCCAAGGGGAATACAAAATGTAAAAGACATAAATAACAATAAAAATATATATACAAAAAAAAAGACGTTCAAGCTTTGGGGTGAAATATCTCCTGTATTCAAATTCCAGTACTCTCCTTTATCAGCTTAGAAGCCTTACACCTCTTATTCAATCCTACAGAGCCTCAGTTTTCAACTCTACAAAATAACAGGGGAAAAAAAAACTCCCAGGAGTAGTGAGGAATAAAAAAGTACAGATAAAATGTTTAGTAGAATACCTGCTAAGCATACAACTAAGATACACAAATACCAATAATGACAGTCTTTTCATGATTATGATAAGAGTTTATGAAGCAGTATCAAAAATGATTAAGGGGTAGATTGTTCTGCTTATAGATTATTCAGTAGACATATTTCTTGTCCCACAACTCCTCATATTGTCCCCTCTATTCCTACAAACCATCTCATTTCTTATTCTGATTATCTCCGCTAGACTTACAAGGGGGCAGGAAGTAAAATTTCTAGTACTATTTCACAGCTCTAATACAGGTAGACTGGGGAAGCAGATGAATCAAGAAATGGGACATTAGCTATTAAAGATTCAATTAGCTCTATTCTTTCTTCCCCCACTTGAGGAACCTTAGCAGTAAGGGGGAAAAAATGGGATTGCGGTATTTTAGGAATGTCTAAGATGCAATCTAAATGCAAGGTATCATTAAATTATTATAACACTGCATTCATTTAAGAAGAGATTAAAGTGTGCTGGTTCACAGCAACTACACTTGCTTCAGACATCCCCATGGTTTCTTTGATATTATTTGAAGGAGGCTCTCATGCAGAACAATTGCTTCAGTGTCTAGATTTTACATGACAGCCCTCTTTGGAAAGAGGAAGTACTTTCATACAATCATAAAATTAACTACTCAATTGTTTTCTCAGATTCATTATTCCAAAACTGAGGCAAACTCACCTTATCCTACTGGTCCAGTAACAATTAGAGTGTAAGGACAATCCCTTACTTATCCTTCTGTCTTCTACAAATTATTCTCTTAACCCTACCCTCAAGAACTCCAGGAGAAAGGAGAGCATGGGTAATCCCAGGTATACTGAGAGGCCTGAAAAATATCACTATGGCACTGTTGTGTTATGGGTTTGGATTTTTCTAGAAGCAGTCACCGAAAAGGAGTTTGGGGGTATAAGATTCCTATTAGAAATCACACTTGGAAAGAAAGGACAGGAAACAGATGTGGTTGAGGAGAAAAATCAAATATAGGTAAATGATAGATCCCACAAAGACTCAGTCAACCCAGCAAAGAGTTATAGAGTATTTTTTTCTGCGAGACTGTCTCCATATTAGAAAATGCCTAGATTTTTATATCCCAATCTTACTCAATCATTCCACATGACTGAGGACTGACCCAAAAAGTCCTTCCTGAAGGAAATCTGGGATCCTCATCTCCATGTTCCTTCTCTCAGCTCTGCTCTCCTTTCTGCCACATGTAAAATGCAAACAGACATTAATGACATTAACTCAACGTAAGGTCAGGCTTTATTACCTCCTAATTATACCTACATATCCTTCAAAATTCAGCAAGGGCCACTGCTTCCTGCATGCCTGCCCTAACTCCCAGCCTCTGCTGTCCTCTCAAAGTGATCCTGCCATCCCTTACACATGTTATTTACATGACCATCTCTCTGCTGGAGTTTAGCTTTGTGTGAACCTGGGACAAAAATCTTTTTTTAACTTGTATCCCAGCACCTAACTTAGTACAACACACACAAAAAAATATTCTAAATGTGTGTGTGTTGAATGCATTTAGGGCTCACCTATCATTTGATAAGTGCTATGCTAACCTGGGCCAGGGAGTCACAAAGAAACTGTCTCTGTGCTCCAAAAATGTAAATTCAATTACATCAGAAGGGAAGAAAGGAAAGCAAGCCTCTACTTTCCACTAGAAAGTAAATCAAAATAGGATGAGAAAAGAGATTTGAAAAAGAAGCATCTTTAGGGGAAACATGAGCACTAGAGCAAAGGAAAGATGTAGGAGAGAAGGGGGTGCTCTAAAGACTTGTTTCCCAAACTATGAATTAAACAATAAAGACAGGAAGGCTCAAGCTAATCTAGATGTATTTAAAATGGTCAAAGACAAGATTAAATAAACAAATATGGTAATTAACTAAAATTAAATAAAAATTTAAATATCCAGAAAACACTAATTGCAAATTTCAACATCATCCCCTGTTACAGTGTCTACTAAATACTGCAGGAGATAAGATAGTTGAGTAACAAGAACAGATTCCATTTTAGGAAATAAATAAAAAGTATTATTTAAAATTAAGCAAAAAACATATTCGCAGTTCAATTCAATATTTCATGAGACAACACCATGAGCATGATATAAGATTTCACTGGACAGAATCAACAACAGCCCTGCAAGAACTGACAGCCTTGTTTTTAACAAAATGAAAATCCTATTAACTCATTAAGAATAACATGGAATAGACTTTGACTCCTTGTTATATATTAGACACACACAGAATAGATACAGAAATGCTACATTATCTTTTATACTAGATTGTGATGTTCCTGATCTGGTTCACCTAGATAATCCCACATTAATTTAGACGGGCATATAATAATGAAACCAAGTGATAAGGGCCTCTTGGGGAGACAAACATAAGGTAGAATAATATAAAAATGGGAAAGACATAACAATAGAGGAAATCTGTTGCATTCCTAAAAGATAAGTGCTATCTGAATTATCATACCAACAGCATTTAAGGTATAAAGAATGTGCAAATATTTAAACAAACAAAAATATTAGAACACTATCAAATTCCTTATTTCTTCTGCATTTTCTCTAGGATATGTTCCCTGCTCTCAACTTTTAATTGTTAGACATTCAGTTTTCAGTTATGAGCTCCCTTTTCTTTCAATCATAAATTACCTTAAAATAATCCTAAAATTATTTTAGCTGCTGCAGTGTAGTTTTTCCACAAACACAAGAATTTCAGATTGAGCTTTTTTCACATGAAAGTCACATCTAGTGATACCTTTTATACCCATTTCTCATTTTTGTTTCCATAACCAAAAATCTAACTCACATTAATAGAATCTCTTCTATGTTACACTGCAGTGGCCTCCCATGTCACAGCCATTCCAGAAACTGCTGCTAAACCACTTAAGGACTCTCTAGTTGCCACCTCCTGCTCCCCACCCCCATTCAAATGCTTTAATTCATTTAAAAATAAATTTACTTATTTATATTTTACATCATAGCTAATTTTTGTATAATATTTGCTTTCTCCTCTCAGGTATAGTCCTCATTAAATTCCCACCACCACTTCACCCATGCACCATACCATAGTCCCTTGTGCTCTTCCCTCCCTATTTTGATCCCTCTCCCTTTCCCTCCCCTGCAGACAGTCTGATTTATAGTGCCTGTTAATTTTGTTTTTTTTCCTGATCCTTTATTTGGTTCCCCTATATGCCTCCTATAAGAGAAACCATTAGCTATTTTTCTTTCTCCTTCTGACTTATTTCACTGAGCATAATCCCTTCCAGCTCCATCCAAGTTGCTGCAGATGGTATGAGTTTATCGTATTTGATTGCTGAACAGTAGTCCATTATGTATATATACCACATCTCCTTGATCCAGTCATCTATACAAGGAATCCAAATAGAAGAAATAAAACTATCACTATTTGCAGATGATATAATATACATGGAGAACCCTAAAAACTTCATGGGAAAACTAATTAAAATAATAAACCAGTTTAGTAAAGTAGCAGAATACAAAATCAATCCACGAAAATCAGCAGCCATCCTATATGCAAACAATCAATCTGAAGGAGAAATTAAGAAAACCATACCATTTACAATTGAAAAAAAAATACATGGGAATAAATCTAACAAAGGAGATGAAGGACCTATACAAAGAAAATTATAAAACATTGTTAAAAAAAAAAATAGAAGACACAAAGAAATGGAAAGACATCCCCTGCTCATGAATTGGAAGAATTAACATTATTAAAATGGCTATCCTACCAAAAAGAATTTATAGATGCAATGCAATCTTGATAAAAATCTCATTGACATTCTTCAAAGAAATAGAACAAATATTGATGAAATTCATATGGACCCACAAAAGACCTCAAATAGTCAAAACTCTCCTGACTAAAAAGGAGAATAGAGGTACCGTACTCCCAGACTTCAAACTATACTACAAAGCCATAATAATTAAAACCATATGGTATTGGAACAAAAACAGAGACACAGCCCAATAGAATCAAACAGAACCCCCCCCCAAAAAAAATGCTTTAATTCTTAACCCAAGTCTCCAATATTAGTCTCTAAACTCGAACTCTAGACTCAAGATTTTCCATTTTCTGTATCTGGTTCTACCTAACCCCACATTGTTAATATCTCCAAAATCAAAGTCTTCATCCCAACAAGCTCGCCAAGATGCTACCCGTCCAATAGTTTCAAAGCACACAACTCATACTGCTAATACTGTGAGGAGTATAGTACTGAAGCTAAAAGATGGTAAGTACTTTAATCATTGTCATGCCATGGGGGAAAAATATGGGATTCGAATACAAGTCTTTCTCATTATGAAGCTGCCCTCTTAACCACTTGTACTCAAAAGTCTTTTTCACCCAAAAGCTTGTATTACAATCACTCTGTCCTTTTTAATTAACCAAACAAGTATAAATTACACTTACACCAAAAAAAAGTTAACTCTAGCTAATAATCATACTAGCCAGAAAGTATATATTATGCAATTTTTAAAGATAGACATATTTAAAGATTGATGCCTTACTTACATACATAGGTATACATATGTGTGTATATGTATTTGCTAACAGAAATGAAAGTGTACTGAACTGATCACACCTCCTTGATGTAAAAGCAAAACTATGAATCAAAAGTCTCCATGAAATCAAATATTTCCATAAACTAATGAAGACTTTTAAAAAATAGCTTTTAGGAAAAAAGCTAAATAGATAATCCCACATTTCCCTCCTCACTAAGACAATGAGCTAGAGTTTGGTCTCTCTTTCATGCAAATATATGTACTTATGAGTTTCATTCTCTCCTCATACGAAAATCAAAGCATATGGACATCAATTTCTTTCCTGGTTGTCTGGAACTCCCCAGAGCACAGATCTATCCAAAGCCTATAATACTATGTTTGTCAGAGGTTTGCAAAGTGGTGGCCTGAAGACTCAATCTGGACTGCATGTGTGTGCCATTGGCCCATGCACTGTTTTCCTTTAATTAGTCTCCAAAATTCAAAAGTCAAGAAATTTCACATACAAATTGAGAGTTCCAGATTTTCTTGGAAAATACAGAGATCTTGGGACACTGGGCCCACACTTCTTCCAAATCACTGGTACTCCCTCTAGAAGGGTGTGGGTTTTATAATTCATCACGGTCCTGCTCTTAACTCCTTTTTTGTTTTATAGTCATTTCATTTCATATCAGGTTTTAAAGGTGATCAGAGTTTTGAAAAGTGTTTATGGAGTGGAAGGGCACGGCAAACATGTAGGAAGAACAAAAACAGGAAATCAAAACATAATCCCATTTTTCATTTTCAGTTGCAAAATGAAATTCTTTATTGAAATGCTTTTCTGTGAAAGTAAAAAGTATATTAAAGCTCCTTTCACCCCCCTGCTCCCTTTTCAATCTCATCTACTACTTGCAACATATAGATGTTTTAAAAATAAGGAAAGCTAAAGAAATAAGAGAACGATTATCATTCTTTTTCCCCATAATTTCCCTTCTGCTGCATCACCCCCAATCTTCAATTTGTAAGACAATCAAAGTTATAAGGTGATCAGATGTTTTAGTCATATTTAGAAAAGTGTGATATTTCAATAACTTACATAACAAATTAAAGGAAGAAACAGATTACTGGCAGGAAAAAGAACAAAAACAAAAGAAATGGTAATTAAACATAACATCGGGGATGGAGGTAGGGAATATCCTTAAAACTAAATTAAGAAATAGCATCAACAAGATCTTTGGTTTTAAAGATGTCTTTAGTAAGGATCTATTATTTCATTTTAAAATAAGCTATCTCAGCAATTTCCAAGAGGTTATTATGTCATTCCCTTCTATGCCGCTGAATAAAAGCAACTTGTGATTAAGTAGCAATTCATGATTTAAGGAATAGACAGAATTCATTGAACATTTTATAAGAGCATTTCTAGTGGCTCCTCACCTTTGAGGAGCTACTTTCAATTTAAACACTAAAATTAATCAGATAGTCAAAGCCAAAGAGAATGAAAAAAAAATGGAAACTTATTTTGGGATAATTAATCACGGTGATGACTGATCGGTTAGTTATTTTTTCTGTTCATTGCCAGCCTGGTTATATATTTTATCTTAAAATTTAACAATCTTCATATGGAAAATGCCTAATAATTTCTCAAACCCTGGTAAGTGTCAATGAGTAGGATAATAGGAGAAAATCTCTTGCAAAACCAGCTTTCCAAACTTGTAAGTTTTTAAAACATCCATTTTTCTTTTTAAGCTGTAAACTAAGTTGCCCTCTCCTTCCCTACCTACCCAGTTAGATGGGTGCTGGGTAGGGAGGGCACTGAGTTTGAGCTTTTGCTGTGTGCATTCCAGTGAAAGCTCTTGAAAAACTGGAATTCTGTCCCAAAGTTCCTATGGATATAGCTCTGTCTGAAAATATGGAAGAGCAGAATAAATAACAGAGAATTTATTAGATAATCGGAATATTAAAGAGAAAAGTGGGCTTTCTGGTTTGAGGTTAAGACAACCCATTCAAAATCTTCATGAGAAGAACAAAGAAGAAACTTACTAATTTGAAAATTATTGCCATTCTTTTTTTTTTTTTTTCTAGAGCTACCACCAATTTGCTAATGTCCCTTTTGAAAATCTCCTAAATTTTTCATTTGGCAAACAGATTTTCTTCATTGCTTCATACTGATGGGGGTAAGGAGGAGTGATGTCTTCTTATGTATAAAGTAAACCATATGAATGTGTAAATTTAGACAAATGGGAAAATAAATGGATGGTTATTATGCAAATAGCAAAAGCCAAATGGATATGTAAAATTTCTTAGACCACAGTGGCGCCTTCTCAAAGAAATATTCTCTTTGCTCTTGCCTTTGAGCCTACAATCCTTAGGAATCAAAATCAATTCAAGAGATGTAGCTTTTAGTCTTTAGCATATATTTCTTCTTCTTCTTAGTCTAAAGTAAACTGGACAACCCTACTATATGAGGACAACTATAGGGAAGATAAAAGAATTAAGAAATAGGATTTTTCAATAAAATTAATAAACTGAGCTGTTCTTTTCTCAAGTCTACCAAACAAACATGAAACTACTAGTAGAAAAATTCCTAGCATCTTTGGATTACATTTATGTGCAGCAAAGTACTTTTCAACTTTAGACACATTTTCTTTGGAAATGAGAGAATCTTAAGAAATAAGCTGGAATAATACTTTTCAGTGGACATATATTTCAATAATTATATTCTTCAAGGGTAGCAACCACTAAGTTTAAATTTAAGAAACTCATAAATTTTCTAAAACATCCATTGTTATTTTTTAACTGTAAAGTAAGTTTTGCCCTCTCCTTCCCTACCTACCCAGCCAGATGGGTACTGGGTTGCCAGGGAGCTGAGTTTGAGCTTTTGCTGTGTGCATTCCAATGAAAGCTCTGCCAGGCCTGTGAACCCAGGAGCCCACATTTCTTCCTTCTCTCTTTAAGCCACAAAATCCAGTCTCTTTCCTTTAAGCTCATTGGAATCGTACTACTGATTTTTTTTAATAACCAAATCCAGAAGAAAGGCTTTCCCCAGTCATCATGCTACATCAAGCATCCCTGTTCTAAATTGCTCGTCTCGATCTTTCAGTCCCTTTGGTAAGACCAGATAGTTGAATATACCTATATATATTATAGTATATTATAGCATAGATAAAATTTTATATTTGCCCTCCCTGACCATTAGATCATTTTTTTCCCAATGTCATTCAAACAAAAATTTATTCTTTTAACAGGTATTTAATGAAGGTAAGGTCTCAACCTCAGGCTCAGGAGACTCCAAGGCTTCTCTTGCCACAAAATTTTAACTCCATATACCAGGCAGCCAGTCAAGGAAACTGGGAGAGTTAGCTATTGTCTGCCATACTGCTGGGGGCTATGGGAGATGGGGTTAAAAGTATCATCCCCCAAAATAGAAAAGACTAGGGCGAAAGTTCTTAAAAATTCCTGACACTCTTCAAGCTATCTTTTGTTTGCCGCTTCAGATTTCCTCTCCGATTTTCTCCACTGTGCACTGTGCCACATCATGTGATATGGGCCACATCTGTTAAGGCCCCAGTGCTCCCTGGTTTTTGACTGGGTTTGAAATGGGGCCACTGCCAGAAAATTAAGAAAGAGAAGAGAGTAAAATCAGTATGTTAGTCTTCAGACTTCCTCCACACAAAGTTGTTTTGGAAGGATGGTTCATTCAGCACCACAGAAATCTAGAGAAACTTCAACAGTCTCCTAGATCGAGTGACCTTTTTCCTCCACCCCCATTGCCCATTCAGGCCTAGTGGTGATGGACCTTCTGCTATTAGCCCTGGATTCACCTACATCCCTCCCACATCTTTTGAACAAGTGCTTTAAATAAAACTCTATGAGTTTTCCTAATTTTAGTGTGCCTCCTATTTTTCCATTTTGAATCCTGACTGACATTGACAAAAATCATCTAGAAAGTTTTTGAAGGAAAAGCATTCTACACCTCAACCCAGACCTACTGAATCAGAACTTTAGAGGTGAAGCCTAAGAAACCATTTTCATCAAGCTTGTTCGCTGTAAACCACTCATCTAAAGCAGGGATTGGCAAACAACAGCTTACAAGCTAAATCCAACCTGTATTCTATTTTGGTATGGCTTACAAGCTAATAATGGATTTTACATTCAATGTTTTTTAAAAATATAAAGAATTTGATATGAAAATTGTATCAAATGCTGTGTATAAAACAAGTTTTATTGGCCCACAGTCATGATCATTTGTTTACATTTGGCCATAGCTGCTTGGGGGCTACCAAAGACAGAGCTGAGTCATGGCATCAGAGATCATGTCACCACAAAACCTAAAACACTTACTGTCTGGGTCTTTACAGAAAATGTCCGCTGACTCCTGGAAAGACACATTCTTGTTCTTGACCTCTCAGACAACTCCCTATTATCTAGTGAAATAAAGAACAAGATCACTTTCCAAGTTACATAAGGCACCTATACAAAGTTCCTATCTGGAATGACAATTCCAACCTTTATGTGGTTGTGGGTATATTTATTCATATGGATATTTACATGAGTAGAGTTGATCCTTCCTACCCACGGGTTCAGCATTTGCAGATTCAACAGTGGATAGAAAATGCATTTCTATGTTTTAGGCCTACAATGGTTGCCTCTGTACTGAATATGTACAGACATTTTTTTCTTCTCATTATTCTTTAAACAATATAGTATAACAACTGTTTTTGCAGCACTTATATTGTATTAAGTACTGCAAGTAATCTAGTGATGATTTAAAGTATAAGGAGGTTGTACTTAAATACATCATTTTATATAAAGGAAATGAGCAAAGGAAAGGATATTGGTTTCATGGGGGTACTGGAACCAATTCCATTCATAGACATCAAGAGACTACTGCATACATTACGTGTTTTATGTATCTGAAGTTGAGCGAATGGACACTAGCACTTGATACTTTTAAATATCTAGACTAAAAATCCCTGTTCTGCTACTTATTTGTTGTGTTATGTTGGCAAGTTACTGTTTTCACATTTAAATAATTTAAAACCTGCTCTCTAAACAGTTGGTAGAAATAAATGAGAAAATGTTATGAAAGAGTATTACACATCACACTTAATAGATAGTCCATAGCTATTAATCCCTCTCCTCGAACCCATTCTCCCTCACTATCTTTTTTTGTTTCATTACACACAAAAAATCAAATGACAAGGATATACAGTTCACTGGGAACATTCTCTGATGAACTGAATACCAGGTTATTTGGGAAGCAAAATAAGCCTTAGAAATGCACTAATAAAAAAAAAAAGAGCAGCACAGAGGTTTTTATCTTGTCTAACACAATACCCCACACCCTGTGGGCACACCATAAACACTAACTAAATTGTTTTTTATTATGCTGCTAGACCACATACAATTCCTTTGCTGCCTCCACCATCAGAAAAAGCTAGCTTAAAAGTATATGGAAATAAACAATTTACCAGTTGGTTCATACTTTGAAAGGACAACTTGCTTGTAGCAGTTGAGACATTATGTTTTGTTAGATTCTAACCCCGGGGTCTGTTTTAAAAGTGTAGCCTTAGTTTCTTTTATCAGTAAAGTTTTCCAAGAAACATGAAGACTTATTTTTATGTGTCAGAGGGTGGGAGGGAAGATTTTTAATTATAACTTTTTTTTTGAGGTGATATTTGGATCCCCATCAGATATAACCGCCACAGTGCACTCACTACCAAATCACCCACTGTCCACCACCATGGTCGATGGTGTTCCCTTCCCTCATTTTTCTTACACTGCTGCCACTCCCTCCCCTTCTTGGTGCTTCAATTCTAGAGTCAGCTTTCAAGGGTTAATTTTTAAGTTTGTCTTTATCTTATTCTCAGTTTAGTTCCCTTATATTCCACACCATCCAGTATTTATCTTTCTCCTTCTGACTTATTTCACTTAGGCATTATCCCTTCCAGCTCCATCTATATTATCACAATGAGCATGAGTTTATCTTTTTGACTGCTGAGTAATATTCCATTGTGTATGCAGAACACGTCTTCTTGATCCTTGTTTTGGAATACTTAGGTTGTTTCCATAGTTTGGCTATAGTAAATAGTGTTGCAATAAACATGAGTTGCAAGTTTCCTCTTGAATCAGTGTTTTGAATTTGGGGGTAGATATCTAGAAATAGAATTACTGGGTTGAATGGTAGATCCATTTTTTAATGTTTTGAGACACCTTCAAACTGGTGGAGGTGGACCAGGGATGGACCAGTTTGCATTCCCACCAACAGTGCAGCAAGGTGCCTTTTTCTCTATATCCTAGCCAACACTTGTTTTTCTGGTCTTTTCAATATTGATCATTCTCCATTCTCACAAGTGTGAGATGGTTCTCTCATTGTGGTCACACAATACATGTTATAGGATCACCACAGCTTTATCAATTGAAATTGGCTTGACAAAAGAAGCCTTTGTCCTAAAAATGAAAAACTGGAAACAAAAGGTAATCTATCACTGAATTCTACTTTTCCACAAATTCTAAAAAAAAAAAATAAGGAACTACATATATAGATCTAGGGCTGCAAAATACCTTATAGTTAATTTCTTCGAAGGCTTTTCACAATGGAATCCTGGGGATCTTTGATAATATCTTAAGAGATTGGGAAAGCCAAATTGGATGGATCCCTTCAATCCCAACTATTGCTTTACCCGAAGAATTTTGTCTTTCTCTGTTTTGTATAGTGGAGTTTTGCATAAAATTTAGTTTTTTAAAAATGGGTCTCACCAATTGGGGAAAAAAAAACCTGAAAGCTAGTGACCCATCCCTTTTACATTGCAGATCAGAGATCAGCAAACTTTTTCTGTAGGGTCAAACAGCAAATATTTCACACTTTGCCTACCATATGTTCTCTATGACAACTACTTAACTTGACCGTTGTATGTGAAAGCATCTATAAACTGTATATAAACAAACGAGAGTAGCTGTGTTTCAACAAAACTTTATTTACAGGAACAAATTGTAAGCTAGATCTGGCCTATGAACCATAGTTTGTTGGCTCTTACTGTAAATGATAGATTAATGCTGAATAAGTTAAAATGACTACCCCACTAAACAAGCAGTTAGTGACAGCACTGAGACCAGGATTCTTTCCACTACATTGTTAAACATATCTTTATCTTTTAAGAGGTGGTGCATAATGTCAGAAAATTTTCAACAAGTATTTCATGAATATCCAGCCTGTGGCTAGGACTGCATCCTACCATAATCCCAATCAGTAATTTTTTGATAAAAATTTGTGGATCTGGCCTCCCTGGTGGCGCAACGGGTTAAGCACTGCACTACGAAGCTATCCAGAGCCACTGTAGCGCAAGTTCGATACCTGGCCAGGGAGCTTCCCACATGGCACAGCAGACCTCTCCTGCCTCGCCCGCAGCTCCCCTCAGCAGTGTACTTCAGTCGATCTGCCTGTTCTGCTCCCCACTCTGTCTCTGGTGAATCCTCTCACCATGCCACACCTCTGGCCTACACCCCAGCTTGTATGCATAAATAAATAAATGTTTAAAAATAAAATAAAATAATAAAAATTTGTGGATTATTATTCCCCAAAAGAACACCTTAAGTTGAAATAGAAAACCTGAAATGTTCTTAGGTAATATAACTCATTTGGTTTTGCCAGTGCTGTTTAATAAAAAGATCTATCACTCTATTGATTTGGTTGGCTTACTGTAACAAAATGGCATTTATTGTGTGATAAGTAAAACCTTATTTGATCTCTGCAACTCTGATTATATCATGATGCTGTGATGAAACTTTAAGTACCTGCTACATGAAAATCCTGTTCATCTTAGTACACTTCTGCCTGATATCAACCTAACAGACCTGATCCCCAGCATTAACTACTTTTCCTAGAGAAGGGAATTCTTCCCACCTAAGCATCAATGCTCAATGCAGAAAATTTTGCTGCTATTCTTGGAATTCTGTCACCCATACTCGTGCCTCTAAAACTTTCATCCAAACACAGGGGAAGAGAAGATTTAGAGAATACTGGGAATTAAGGCAACTGTCAGCAATGCTTTCTGACACCCATGGTTCCTAATTTCAGTACTGTTTTGATCTTTACTACATCATGAGTTTTAGTTTCTTGTTATACTCTCCTCCTTCACAGGTTAGTAAAAACCCAACTGGAAGGAGCAGTAAATCAAATCAGAGCATATGGGAAATACCACAATTCCTGTAATTTGCAGAACATATGAGGAATGAGAAATAGGGAAGGCTAAAATTGCTATTATGTACATCTATTCTTATGACATTTGTAATGAAAATGGAAAATAATTTTAGAAACACATTCCAGTTACATCTCAAGATGGTTGCACTGTAGTTTTCCTTGGTTGGTCTGCCCACAGCAGTAACAAAGACCTGAAATTTCTTTAGGAAATAATTTTAAAAATTCAAATTCTATGTCTGTTACCATATATCAGAATCTTTAAACAACTAAAAGGGAGAGTTCTCATACACAAATCCACATCACTGTAACCCTTAAAACTAGGACTATTTCCTACCTCTTTAGACAAAAAACATAGCAATATACTTCCAAAACTAAAACTATTACTTGCATTGCTTATCTTTTAGGATAATGGGGTCTTAAAGATAGTAAGGATCTTTAGAGTCACCCACTCAAATACCTTGATTTTATTCATGAGTAACTGAAGTGCAGGAAGATTAATAAGTAGCTTCTAAGATCACTGAGCTGGTTGGCAGCGACTCAGGTCTAGAACCCAGGTTCACCACTGAGGTTCTATCCACAACCCACCTGGCCTCTCCCATTCCAATCACATTTACCATGGTTATGGTCTTAACGGAATCCATTTCAAAAACTTCATTTGCTTTAAAACAAACCAATCAGTAAATACTCCACTTGTCTTTTCATGGATGAATGATTGGCAGGGAAAAAATCCAGTGAAAACTGTTCAAAAGTACTCAAGGAGTTTACAATTTAGACAGAAACAATGTTTTTTATTTATTTCCACTTTTGCTTATCCTTTTTTTAAATTTTCAATCCACATCTTGGGCCAAGCTATCACTCCTTCCCAATGAGGCAGTTGCTGGTTTCCATGAATGTATTTGTGTTTAGCTCATGATTATGAATGCAGGTAAATTCTTCAGTTTTTCCTTACTAGCTTTTCCAAACCACTCTAGCAAATTGGCACTAACTCTTACATATATGAAATTCTGCTGCTTGATTACAAGTCCTTTTCAGTTTAAAAATTCTGTTTCCAATGAAACCTAATTAGAAGTTCTTCATTACCACATTTCCACATTCTCTCTTCTTAGCAGTAGCCTTTTGTTAGCAACTAGTTAGTGTCTCATCACTAATCTCTACCCACCCTCCCTCTCACTGCAGTTAGTGTCAGGAAAAAAAAAAAAAAGCTCACTGAATGGTTCAATCAGACACCAGAGTAGTGTATGGCTGGGGGAAGAATTAAAGCAGGGTCCTATTTCAACTGAACTAAAGAAGAGGACTACACTACCATAATGTAGAGGACTAAATTATTAATCCTGATTTCTCTGCCTATTGTCTCTAGTTTTTGAGTTTTGACTTAATGAAGTTGAAGCCTCTTCAACTGCCAAACCCAGTATTTTCTTTTTAATGAAAAGGTGTTCTGGTTTCCAGAGAGGAACTGAGTCACAATCAGAAGTTAGTTAACTCATAAGAGAGGGCTGGTGAAGTATTGGAATGAACAATAAACAGAATGCCAATAACATAGACAAAATGTTTATCATTAAAACAGCCAGTGCTCTCCTCACACTAAGTGCTGATGACAATGTGGAGTAACTAAAATCTCAGATCCTGCTAGTGGGAGGAGCACATGGTAAAGTCACCTTGGTAAATGGTTTAGCAGTTCCCTGTAAGTGTTAAATACATACTTAACAGTTGAGTGCATGCTAAATATATACTTAACTTTAATTATATGAAACAAATATTATATGAAATGTAAATAATATTCCTAGCTACTTATATAAATAAAAACTTAAACTCACAGATACACAAACCTGTACACAAATGTCCAGGTACAACTTTAGTCATAATTTCTAAACACTAGAAACAACCCAAATGCCCTTCAACTGGTAAATGAATAAACCGTGCTACATCTATATAATATATATAACATATATAATACATAATATCACTTTATAGTAAATATTACTCACTAATCTGAAGGAATAAAGCAGTGACACATGCAAAAACGCAGCTCAATCTCAAAGGTGTTATGCTAAGTGAAATAATATGATTCTATTCACATGACATTCCGGAAAAGGCATAAGATCAGTGGTTACCAGGGGCTGTATGCTAGAAGTTAGCTATAAGGTCCACAGAGGAACCTGGGTAGGGGAGGGTGAGAGAGGGATGGCTACTTTCATGGATACAGTGATAATATACATTTCTACAAATTCAAAAAAGTATCTGCCAAAAAGAATAAATTTTACTCTAGGTAACTTAAAACTTAAAAAAAATTGTATTTGACAGAGTTTTCTACTGAACTAACTAAAAATATTATCTCTGTCCTCAAACAGGAATTTACTGAAAAATTTATTTGGGGAGACTGGAAACTTTGCTAAAGAGAGAGACAAAAATGTTTCACAAATCAAATTAGGTCCCAAATAGATAACAAATCTAACTTTAACATCATTTCAGAATTAAATTAAAGTTTTATTTTCAATGCAAGTCAGTAGAGAAAATACATACATGCACCTATTACATAGCCCAACAGCTTGTTTGGGATCACAGGTACATATACAGTTTACCATGCTTTCCTCACACAGCACAGGTTGGTTGTCACAAAGGATTACAAACAAAAACCTTTGAAAAACTGAAATCTAGAAATCCAGAATTCTTCTAACCTGTCCTTTATATTAGAGGCCAGTTTGTGAATGGTGATATGTGAGCATCTAATTTTAATCCTAGCGGTCCTGCATTTTGTGAAAAATATTTGCTGTTCATTTTGTTTCCTCTTCACTCCAGAAGAATGAAAATCAATGTCCTACCATGGCACATAGGTAGTACCTATGAAAGGACATCACTCTTGCACTAGTGATTATAATTGACTGACTAGTCCTATTTGCTGTGTGGTGAGTCCAATACCACGTTCTTACTGAGGCCACACTTCCCACAGGCTACTTCCAGTCAGTGCCTAAATCCAGTGGGGTTACCAACACATGTCCCATATTATGAGATTTGGAGATATGGCAGATTTTGGCTCACAAGCTCCCTGTCAGTCTAAATGCTGACTTTCCTATAACGGGGCTGCAATATGAGACTCATTTATCTGCCTTCCGTTTCTCCTTCCCAAAGGTCAGACCTACATTGTGCTCAAAAGATTCTCCCCACCTCCTCCAGCTTCCTGCCTGCCATTTTCCCTTCACACACATTTTCCCAACTAATCCCTTCTATGTCTAATCCCGTCTTGGTGTCTGCTTCTTGAGAATTCAAAAAAATACAACAAACACAAGCGATAATTTTCAAACTTCTCTTCTATAGTAAATTCTCCCTCATTAATACTCCCTAAAGGTAAGCTCTTAAAACTTTAAATGCCCTGTTCATAGTTTTGCTGCTTTATAAGTATTTTTTATGTGTTTTCAATAGCATACACATTGCTTTTGGTACAATCCACAAAAAAAACAAAAACACCTTTTTTTTTAGTCCACTAAGGGAAGATCGAGGTTTTTTTTTGTTTTGTTTTTTTTGGCTTTTGTCTAAGGCAGAGCTGGGGTGGGGGGCACTGCAAGTTAGTGGGTAGCTGTGGACAAGCAGCTCACTCTCTCTAACGCTATTTTTTCTCTTACTAATCATGTGATCTCAGACAAGCCATTTAACCCCACTGAACTTGTTTCCTCTCTAATA
Organism: Scalopus aquaticus; assembly: GCA_004024925.1. NCBI lineage: Eukaryota > Metazoa > Chordata > Mammalia > Eulipotyphla > Talpidae > Scalopus > Scalopus aquaticus. The sequence continues at coordinate 253,652 of PVIJ01000019.1, read as the reverse complement.
CAGATAATAATATCCTCCTTGCTAACTTCAAAGGACTGTTTTAAAGATCAAATAATTTAATTATGTGAAAGTGCCTTGCAAACTAGGAAACTATATAAAGTAAGATATTATAATTATTGTCTCCTAGAGAGTAAATGAGATTGACCAACTATATTCATATTTCCTGAGGGAATGTACTGGATACAAAATAAATACTTCTCAATAATAGGGTGGGAAAAGATAGAAAACAGCGCAAGTATTGATTGTTGAGATATGTAAGCAAATCTCACAACACTGATATAGGCTATGAAATTATAAATCAAAAGTTCTACTGGGCCTCCCCGGTGGTGCAGTGGTTAGGCGCTAAGCTGTGGAGCTGTCGGCAGCAGTGACTCAAATTTGGTGCCTGGCCAGGGAGATTCCCACATGGCGCAGCAGACTTCTCCTGCCTCTACCCACTGCTCCCCTCAGCAGTGTATTTCCATCTATCTGGCTGTTCTGCTCCCCACTCTGATGCTGGTGAACCCTCTCGCCACCCCCACACCTCTGGTCTGTACCCCAGCTTGTATGCATAAATAAATAAATCTTAAAAAAAAAGTTCTACTGAAATAACCTTGGCTTCTATAGATGAGAGTGAATATAAGATATCAGTGTAAGTGGAAAAAATTCAAGTTTAAGGTGATCTCCAAACCACTGTAATCTGGATGAAACTTGAAATCAAATACTTTCAACTTACTTGATTTTGAATAATAATAATAAATCTCACCACACCAGTAACATGAGGTTTTCCTTGGTTTAGTTATAAATCACTTTCCATAGTAATGAAAGAAGAAAAGCATTACCCATGGTCTATGAATATATGTCTACTATCATCGCCAATATTACAGCCAAATCAGGAGTTTCTATGGGATGACAAAGTTGGCGTCCAAAGGATAACAGCACAAACCTAAAGGACATAGTTTAGTTTTTTTTTGTGTAAGTATAAACCATTACAAATTTATAGAATAAAAAACTATGACAGATTTCTTTGCAATGCTCTTAATCCTAAAAGGAGTGGCTCTCATTTAAATTATAAACCCTCAATCAAAAAAAAAACCTTAGAAAAATTTCCTTATTTCTGTTTATTGCAAAATAAACAGATATCCTAAAGGAAAAAGCAGCTGTCTTCCTTGTTAACTGTCCTAAAATGAAGGCAATAGTTGGGCTGGGTGCTTGACAACTATTTCCTCCCCTTAGTGTGTGCTTTAGGTTTCCGACTTCATTACCTATATCAAGTCTCTTTATATAACAAAATGGTGAGGTATACACTCATCCATCAGGTAGAGATACTACTATGCAATGTAGTTGGATATGAGAAACAGAAACTGATTTCTTGTTTTCTTTCCTTTCTTAGAGCTTCAGCCAACAAAGAGATATAAGTAAACCAACAAAGCAAGGCTGACTGCCTCACTGTCTAGATGGAGATAACTCTCATCAATTTATAGCAAAACCGAACCTCGTGTTCCACTTGACTTTTTTTTATAAAACTCTGGGAAAAAATTAACCTGGTTCCTTGAGGCATCATAAGGGTACTTTGATGGATTCACATTCGCTAAAGTTCACCTGCATGAGTGTGACACTTTACTCCTCAATTTTCAGTAATCTGGGCAGCTCAATCCTTGAGAATTCCCCTCAAACTGACCACCAGCAAACTCCCCTGAAACATACCCTACCTAAATACCAGAAAATTCCTGTCAAATATCAAAGGCACATATGATCAGTCTATAAAAATCAAAATCGCAAAAGTGAAGGGACCTGGGAGTTTCTACTCATAGAATGTTCTGGAACAGGAACAAAAAGAGGTCTGAAGGTGATTAAAGGTCACTTTTTTTTTTCATCCAAAATACATTCTTCAAGGGAGAACCAGCTTTCATCAGTTTTTCCAGGCTTCCATGTCCCAGATCTCCCACATGTGCCCATCCAAACAAAGCCTCTAAATAAATACAAACAAATGCATTCTTAGTGGGGTTGCACTTTCAAATTAAACACTATGAACTTGCTTATGTGCATGCAAATAAAATGTCATGCTCATCAGGGGAGCATACTTTGGCATCAAGTATATGGTAAATGGCACATAATCTGATTGAGGGAAAACATCTCTATGCCTGAGGAAAGTCAATTTAGCTGGATCTGCTTGTGATAGAATCAACGTGTGACAGACGCCATAGGCAGAATCAATCTTACATTTCACATGCAATGATATACAGACCTTTCTGTATTACCAGAGTCAGTCCAGCCTTTATTCATTCATTCATTTTTTAAATATGTTCTGAGCACCTACTACATACCAGGCACTATTACAGGTACAACATCAAATAAGTGAATAAAATTCTTGTCCTCCAGGGGTTCAAAGTTTTGTCAGAACTTGACAATCTATACAAAGAAGCAGGTAAAAGTAAAATTGCACAGGAATGTACACAGCATCAAGTCTGACAAGCAAGTGCTCAATAGATATTAAGTGACTAAGAATTTGAATGATTATTAACAGAGGGATACATAAGAGTGTTGGAATATACAGAGCTTAGTATTATTCTTAGCACATAATAGCCACACAATAAATACTTATTGATTGAATAAATGAAATAATAAATGCAATGAGAATAAAAGTGACCTAAACAATGGTTTCCCTATGAAGATGATATTTAAGCAAGATGAACAAGGTGTGAACAAAATTCTAGGCAGGGAGAATAATAATTAGCCAGGTAGATGATGTAACTAGTCATATGAACTGAAGTATTAACTTCAGACTGTTACTACACTTACTTCATGCTAATGATTTATATGACTGGATCATGCTCTGATTCATGACCATGTAGCTAGTTCCAATGAAACTAAAAAGATGATCCAAGACTGTACCTTCAGGGAAGAGTGATGATCTATAAGCCTGTGACAGTTTCCTTACAGTGAAGGTCCATTTATTAATGGTGAAATGCAGGGTACATCACAGGGAACAGGATTATGAATTTTCTAGAAAAAAAATCGCCATAACTTAACAAGGAGGAAGAAGGTTGTAGACATGGGCAACGAAAGACAAGAGAGAAGATGCTTGTTTTGAGTGTTTCCATGAACAGTATAGAGAATAGAAAGAAAGAGAGATGTCCATATAAATCAAAATATTTAACAGCATAATATCATCTTACAGCACTTTAAATACTCTAAGAATATACTCCTTGTCTAAAAAGAACTACAAATAAAACTGCTTTCATGAAAATGAATGCACAGATTTTTAAATGGAATATTTAACTTGGAATAGAAATAAGGCTATAGAACCAGATATTTCTTCAGATTCTATGGAATGAAAATAGTAAGTAAGGTATGTTCAATGTAAAATCAGGGATGGCTTCTCTGAAAGTGAGTTTCAGAGTGTGATGTGACTACTATATTTGCTGAGGATTTATATTTAAAGACATAATGGAACCAAATGGAAAAGTTCAATTCAGTTTACCCAAATTTTACTTTATAGACGCCAACTCCAATAAACATTTACCTCACCAAGATAGAACTTGCTTTGTTTCTTTTCTCAAAGGAGCAGCTTGTCCCAGCTTGTCGAAGCAGCAGTTGTCCCAGCTATGGTATGCACTGACACACTAAAGCAGTTCCCAGTGACATGACTGTCCAACCCTCAGTGACATCCTTTCTTCACAATAACCCAGTATCTGATAGACACACTGATGAAAAAGGGAACGAGTCTATATTATCAGAAAATTAATTTGCTTGCCTTTATTCCAAAGAAACAGTGCAAACTTAGGCATATTTTTCCCTGACTTCCTATGTACCAGGCAATTTTAAGTGGAAACTGGGCCTTTCTGACATTAGTGCATTGCTGGTAATGGCAGTTATTTCCTTTGGTGCTGCCTTATAATGACAATTCCCTCCAATAAAATCAAATGAGAAAACATAACGAGAACAATCTTAAAACCCAGTATCACTAGTAGCAAGGGTAAGTTTTCCCAGTTTCTGTAATATTAAAAAGATAAAATGATGACGGAAATGATACATTTATTCTGTTCCTTACATCTTACAAGTAATTTCTTCATTATTGTCAATTATCATTAAATACCATGAATAGGTGCTGGGGGTACAAAAAATAATAAAAATGACTAACTTTTGTTTTCAGGAAGATGGAAAAGATATACTTTCTTCTATTGCTCCCACTAAGTTAAAATACTACATACTATACATAAAATAAACAAGGACTTTGAAGCAGGGAGGAATAAAACAGATTAGTTAGGAACCTTAGAACGAAAGGAAGGACATCTTGGTAAACTCCCTGGGTTTTTGTTTTTCTTCAAATACTCCAGATTTACAGCTAAAGAAGCTCTCCACCTAGAAACACCAACAGGCTCCAACAAAAATAAAGACATCAAAAACCTGCTCCCTCTAGTAAAAGGACCTGGATAGAGAATCACAGCAAGACAGAAAACTGTTAAGACAACAGCCTCTCTACTCCAGTCAAACATGGACATCGAAAAGGTGATTCCATCACCACCAAGGAACAAAAGCCAAGCAGGGAACAGGGACTTCTACTGTCACCTGGCTAGAACAAAGTACCCTAAACCCTCACACACCACTCCCTTTGCAGAGTGGTAAGAAAGAAGGCAGCATGGAGGTCTAAGAATTTCAGCCCCAGCAGATCCCTACCAAAGTTGCCAGTGGAAGCCTCCAGGGAGTAAGGAAGTGTGCCTTTTCCTGCCCCACTGGGGAATGCAGAGGAAGACTAGTAGAACAACAAGACTTTCTCACTAGCGCATACTAAAAACAAAGCCATTCCTCACTCCCCTCCTCCAGCCCCATGTCATTGACGGAGGCGAAGTAGAAAGCAAGAAAAGATATAACTCAAGAAAAATGGGAAACACATTTAGCCAAATGGAAATCAAAATATAATGTATCGAGGGCCTCCCTGGCGGTGCAGAGGGTTGAGTCTCAGCACTGTAATGCCAGTGGCGGCCACTGCAGTGCCAGATCAATCCCCGGCAAGGGAACTAACCCACACAGCATACATAGCAGACCTCTCCTGTCTCCCCACTGCTCCCCTCAGCAGTGTAGTTCAGTTGATCTGCCTGTTCTGCTCCCCACTCTATCTCTGGTGAATCCTCTCATTCCCCCCCCATACCTCTGATCTGCACCCAAGCTCTTGTATGCATGAATAAATAAATCTTTAAATACATATAGTGTTTCAAATTTGATAAGATACAACTAAAGGAGAAATCTGTGGAGGGATAGTGAAGAATCAAAATCCATATCCCCACACAAAAGTAATGAGAAGTGAACCTATAGGTATCAGCAAAGGTCAAGTGGAGAATCTGGACTGTTATTCCCACCAGGTAATAAAGAGGAAACAATGGTCCTTCCTCTGATGGAGTTGTGTCCAAGGAAAACAGCTAAAACATAAGGTTCAAATAACATTCACAATAGCCCCAACGTCCAAAATTTAATTTGAAACTTACTCATATACCAAGAATCAGGAAGAACTCAAATTGAATGGGGAGGAAAAAAATGCCTTTTTGTTTTTTGCTAAGAATATTACAAATATCTGACAACAGTTTTAATGCACCTATCATCAAAATACTTCATGAAGCAACTATAAGCACACTTGAAACAAGAGGAAAAATAGTCTCAGCAAAAAAAAAAAAAAAAAATAGAAGACATCAATAAAAGGCAAATGAAAGTTTCAGGACTGAAAAACCATACAACCAATTTAAAAATGCAGTAGAGGTAAGTTCAAGAGAAGAACGTAGGAGAGATGAGAGCTAAAGAACTGAAAAAAAAAAAAGACCAGAGCCTCAGAGACACCTGGTAAAACAAAAGATCTAGAATTCATGTCACCAAAGTCTTGAAAGGTGGGCACAAAGTGCTGAAAAGGCACTTTAAGTAATAACGACTGAAAACTTTCCAATTTGATAAAAGACATAAGATCAGGAGTTGAGTAACCCCAAAAAGGATGAATATAAAGATAGTCATACTAAGACAATCATCGTCAAATGTCTAAAAACTAAAAGGAAAAATAAAAAACGTACTTTTTCAAGAGGAAAAATTTTTGGAAAGAAAGCAAATTTCTCATCAGAAACCATGGAGCCAGATGAAGGTGACACAGTTTTCAACTGCTGAATGAAAAGAACTGTCAGCCTAGAATCTTCTATCAGTGTTCCTTCCTTGTGGAAGTTTGTATCTCTCAACGAATTGGTCCATTTCATCTAAGTTGTAAAATGCATGTAGGTAGAATTCTAGTATTCCCTTATTATTCTTTGAATGCATATTCCACAATGAGAACCCTGTTTCTTTCTTGAGATTGCTAATACAGGTTTTTCCCCCCTTTGTCAACACTTGCTAGAGAAAGACATTCAAACATTTGTCTTTTCAAGAATTTCTTAAGTACTGATCATGTTCCCGATATATGTTAGGCATTCAGACATGTATTAAAGATGAGACAAAAATGGGGCCTCTCTGGTGGAGCAACGGGTTAAGTCTCAGCTATGAAGCTATCCAGAGTCACTGCAGCACAAGTTCAATCCCCGGCCAGGGAGATTCCCACATGGCGCAGCAGACCTCTCCTGCCTCGCCCTCTGCTCCCCTCAGCAGTGTACGTCAGTGGATCTGCCTGTTCTGTTCCCCACTCTGTCTCTGGTGAGTCCACTCACCACCCCACACCTCTGGTCTACACCCCAGTTCTTGTACACATACATAAATAAATCTTTAAAAAAAAAAAAAAAAGATGAGGCAAAAATCACAGACCTCAAAAGGGAAAAGATAATCATTCTATATTGACTATGTTTTGCAGACAATGGTTCTCCAACTATTTCCTGGCTGCATGCTATTTCTTACACAAGACATGTTCATTTGCAACAGCTCTTAATGCACACAATGATTTTGGGAAATAAGAAAAAAACAAGAAGACAAAGTCATTGCCATGTAGGGAAAGCAGAGCTCATGTAGTTTACAACAGGACTCCCAGTAATTTATAGAGTTGTCTCAAAAGGGAATTGCAACCTCTTCCACAAAATATGATGCACTGTGTAAACCATTTTATATTCTTCATAGTAATTTTATTAGTCTAGTAAAAGATTTCTCAACCTTGGCCCTACTGACACTTTGGGACAGATGATTCTTTACAAGGGAGGGTTGTCCTGTGTATGATATGACATTCAGCAACTGCATCCCCAGCCTCTAGATAGTCGGGAGCCTCCCCCATCCTGAACTGGTACAATCACAAAAGTCTACAGCATTTCCAAATCTCTCCCAGGGGGTTGCAAAATTCCTCCCCTTAAAGAGCCACCATTTAGTAGTGTTATTGTCATTTTACAAATGAGAACTGGTAACTGGAAAGGTTCGACAGGCTGCCAAAATGTATACAGTTAATTGATGAAGCCAGAAATAGAACCTACATCTCCAGTTTTTTCCACGATCCTAGCTTCTATAGAGTCCACATCCTAATAAAGAGTTCACAGAAAGACAAAGACATACTCTAACTAAAGAGTGAACAAAGGCTATAGGAGCCAAAGAGGTGGACAACATCTAGTTCTACTTGAGCAGACAAGGAAAAGTGCAGTAATTTTCTATTATTACAGAAGAAATTTTCCTACTGCTACAAAAAAAAAAATACCAATTTATTAACTCTTAGATTCCTTGGTCAGGAGTCCAGTTTCCTGCTAGCCATGTCCTGAATGTAAAAATAAAGGTCTTTTTCAGGGCTGTGATTTCATCTGAGATACAGGATCCTCTTCCAAGCTCACCAGTTATCAGTAGAATTCATTTCCTTGTGGTTGTATGACCAAGGTCCATTTTCTTGCTGGTTATCAGCCAGGTACCATTTTTAGCCCCTACAGGCTGCCTTCAGGTCCTTGCCAAGGGCGCCCTCATTTCAAAAGATGGTGATGTACTTCTTCAAGGCCAGTAGGAGAGAGGCTGCTGCTGCTTTTTGCTTAAGGGCTCACTTGGTTAGGTCAAACCTACCTAGGATATTCTCCCCTCCGATAACTGCAGACTCAGCTGTTTAACTGGGCTAATTACTTCTGCACACTACCTTTTCTCATATAATACAGCATAATTGGGGGAGTGGGGAGAATCCCATCATATTTCAAAGTCACAACTGCTGTCAAGAGGAGGAACATTATAAGGGCATGGGTCAATCAGGTGTGAGCTTAAAATTCTGCTTCTAACAGTAGTAATATGTAACAGTTACACTCATTCTCTTCCTACGTTACTGGTCAGCCCAGGTAGTACCTGACTTGGTGTCTTCCCTGGTTACATATGCCTGGTTACCCCAAAAGTGGCCCCAGTCCCCTTATGTGATGTCTCCATCTTGTTTATCTTCTCTGTATACAATATTGCCTCCTAGATCTTGGAAAAAACCTATTGTATTATTGAATCTTCCTTAAAATACTTGACTCTCCTGGAAGTTTTCCTCTAATCCTTAGGCATACAGCAATCCCTGAGTACTGTGAGCACTGACATTCAAATAGTCATAATGCTAGACAATTTCACATGAACCATGTTAACTCACATGTGGTCCTAATATAATGATAACCTAACGAAGTACGTCATCTCCATTTTTAAAATAAGAATATTTAGATCAGTATGATCTCACAATTTTCTTGACACTGTCCATCCTTATTCAGGTAAGTGACAGGGTCACAAATTCATGTGGTTTCAAATTCACACTCCTTCAGTACCCAATTTGCTTTTATTTTGCGGAGGAGACCTGATAGAGAAATTTACCATTCTTTGTCCTGTTACCAAGCAGTATTTCCTCTGTTAGGTGCTTCTCACCATCACGAGTCATAATCATCTAAATAAATGATATTTTGATTTTTTCTAATTGACACTTCTATTAAAATTTCACTGTTTCTACCTTTCAAAATCTTTTAGGGCAGGAACCATGTCTTCTGTAGTCCCACCAATACCTAGCCAGCCTTGCATAAATGACAGAAATTGAAAATTACTGGTATACATGATAAACGAATTCCCTTATCACCACTAAATACAATTCAAAAAGTTCTATAAATTGGGAAGAAAAAAGGACTGTGTGCATAAGACATCCTTTCCACTGCAACTGCTTCCCCAGCACTTCTTTCACTTACTATTCTCTCCAAGAATCTGTGTATTAGTTCTGCTCCACTTACACTACCTGCAGAAGAGAGATGGAACTTCATGCTCCAATATCTTTTAATAATATTTCATTACATCAAAATAACCTAGCATTCCAGTGGCATTTCTATAAAGAAACCTTTCCTACACCCAACACGAACTGAGATGAACAGATAAACCTGTATCAAGGGCTGGTGTTTCGTTGTAGGGAAAGGGATTGGAAGGTTTAAAATAATATATTTAATAAACTAAACATGGAATATGTGTCACTCGGCCAGGTCGTGAAACTGTTCCTTGCCTAAGAAGTTTGCAGTCAGGAGGTCATGTGGATAAGAAACAGGAATTGGAATACACATAAGAAGTCCTATACAGAAATTAAGTGCAAGGTATAGGGAAGGACCCATTGACTCAATCCTGGACTGGAGTTTAGAGTGCCAGTCAGGGTAGGCTGTCAGAAGAAATTAGCTCTTATCTGAGTCCCAAACAAGGGATGGAGTTTAGGCATGACAGAAAATTAAAGGGCTTAGATCCGACTGCAAGGTGGAGAGTGATGACATAGGAGACCCTCTGAGACCTGAGAAGAGTTTTAAAGGCCAGATAAAAGAATCTGGACATTCTTTATTCGTGGGGGGCAGCAGGAAACTACAAATGGGCTTTAAATAGGGGAGTAGCTTAAAGATGTCATCATAGCTACAGAATGGAGAGGGCTGAAACAAAGCAATTTTATACGTCAGGAATGAAATCAGGAGATAATGGTTATCCAAGAGACGAAGACAAAGAATCCTAAACAGATGTGAGCAACTTCAGGACTGTCTCGGTGATCCACTGGCAACAGAGATCAAGATGGATATGAAGCGGGGAGATGAATTGAGAATGACAGGAGGCTCAGAGAGGTCACCTGCGTGGATGCTGGCATCAGTCACTGGGCTGGGGAAGCCAGGAGGAGGGACTGACTTGGGCGCTCAAGTTCAATATTGAACATGTTGCATTCCAGGAGCTAATTCTGGGTTATTATCAGCACAGAAACCAAGATGACGGTGATAACAGCATGCAAGCCCTTCTCTCCCCTTGTCAGGTGTTCCGGGACAGGCTTTCTAACCAGGGTGCCATCTCTGCCACTGCCAAGGTCCATTTGTCCAACTGCTTAATGCAGTTGATTTAATGCAAAACATACTTAGGTTCAAAAGACCTTACCTCTCAACCAAAATGTGGAATCAAAGTGCTGCACGAGTTAAGTGTGTCTGTCTGCACAGATGGTGCACCCACCACATCAAAGGTATTTTGCACTTGCCATAGGGGATGGCTTCATGACCTTGGAAATAAATTTGAAATGTATGGGCTCCCTGAAACCACAGAGTTGACTGAATGTGACTTGAATTATGGCACTGCATTATAATCACCATGGGAAAAACCTAGTGCAAATTGTTGAATTTGAGGGTCTTTAACAAAAGAAATAAGAGACCCACAACCAAAACTATTAGATGACAAACTAGACTATTTCAAATCCTCAGATAGCAAGCCATATCTATATACATACATTGGTCTACAGAAATGTTCACTCTGACCATAACATTTTTTACTAGCTCTCCTCACATTTACCAATTCAAGTCCCATTTCTTTATCACACCCATATTTTCCAACTGCAATAACAGTTGTGAAAAATATTTTGAATATTTTAATGCACTAAGTCAACTATGTATGCTTACACCACTGGCCCAAGACCACACCTGTTGTTTCGGTTTTGTTTTTGTTTTTGTTTTTGTTTGGTAGCCAAAATAGGGCTTTCTTAAGGGGAAATTAAAAAAGGAAAAAGAAAAACAACTAATTGGTCTTACTGCTTCTAAATAGAACAAAGTTAACTATGTACAATGTTGTTTTCCTTTCTGCCATAGTTTTTGACAGCTATGAAATAGACTGAAACACCAAGTAAATAATCCTATCCAGTCATAAAAATGACCAAAAGATTCCCTATCTTCACAGAAAGTATATTCATTCTTTCAATTACCTCATAAAATCTATTTGGATACTTACATGATTTTCATGTATGGAATAATCCTGTGAATATTTCTACCTTTCGATCAAATTATAGTTTCAGGCCCCACACAGTTTTTTTTAATAACAAGCATTATTTATGCAGACTGAACCATGTGATTAGAATAATGCCAAGCATTTATATGCATTATCTTCTTTAATCCCCATAATTCTGTAATAGGTACTATTTTCATTCCCTAGATGAGGAAACCAAGGTGTAAGCCACACAGCAAGGAAGAAAAGCCCACGAATCAAACCCAGGTTTACTTAATTCCAAAACCCTGCTCTTAACCACATTATTGCCCACCTTAAGTTTGTTGCTCTCTGAGGGAGAGGTAGATACACAATTCTCAAAATAAATAAATTCTTTTATTTTGTGTGTGTGCATGAGACTAATTAGCACTAACACTGGGTGTAAAACTTTAATCAGCAGTATTTATTTACATGTTTATATTTAATACCTTCTATTTAGTGATATTTTAATAAAGGAAGGTGACTGATATCTGTAATTTCCATCAGATTGGGAATAATCTGTAGTTTAGTTTACTAAATATTTTCAAAGTACTACCTTTAGAAGGGCAAGTTAACTTACTCTACACACAAACAACCCACTATCAGAAACAATTCAAACATGTACAAAAATTAAGTATGTAATACCAAATCCACTAATTTTGTTTTGACCTCTCAGCTAATCCTAAACTATGAATGTTAAAAAATACGTATCATATATAAGATTAACAATAAACTATGAATTTAAAAAATACATATCATATATAAAATTAACAATAATATCACTTGTCCTTTATAGAGTGTCTAGCTATATGAAGGGTACTAGCACCCTGAATACTTCACCATATTACCTGTTGTAATCTTTATAAGGCCCTGTAAGGAAGGTATTCTTATCCCCATTTTAAGATAAAATAAGTTAGGCTCAGCATAGCTAAATAGGTTGCATAAGGTCACTCAGCCAATAAGAAACGTTCCTTAGACTTGAAGCCAGAGATTTCTGATCCATGAACTTGTGCCCATAAAACCCAATCCCAAAACATGCCCCAAAACACATTTTTATAAAGTTCAGGTATTTCCTTGAGACACTGCTGAAAACCCTTGGAAGTTGAAAGTCCATTTTATGCATTCCATGTGTTAGCAAAACTATAAAAGTTAAAATCATCAGCATCTGTAATATAAGAACTAATGGGATTAGTATTCTTTTAAAATAATGCTTTTTTTCCCAAATGTCACCTTATGTTCCACACATATTTTCAAAAATGAGTGTTCAGTTTTTAAAGACGGACTAAACAAAATTGACAATGTAATTTTATCCAGGTACAAAAAAAAAAAACAAAACACATTCTCTTACCTTATGGGTTACTCTACAAGTCAGATCGTGATAATAATCTACCATTCTGGAATATTGTTATCCTTGCAATTTTGACATAACTGCCATGTTATTTCGCTCACATATTCTTCTGTTTATTCCAGTAGCCAGGGGCCATTTTTCAAACCAATCATTTGCATCAAAAATTACAGGTTTTGATACCAGTGCTGCAGCCTATGTTTTAACTTTGAAATATATTGTAGCTAAAACTCTAATGTGGCTAATCTAGTTCATGATCCATATGACTTTAGCTATGGCTCTCTAAAAGGGCTGCCACTAACAAACACACTGCCCAGTGCCTAGGCGACACCCCTTGGGCTCAGTTTCCTCCACTCAGCTTGCAAGAGCTCCCTAAGTAAATAACTGAGGCCCTTTCTAGCCCAGTCACCCGTTTATTCCATGAGTTTAGCACCCTTAGGTCCCCTCTCCATGTCTGTCATTTTTTCTGTTTTCTTCTGTTTTTCTTTTTCGTACTAACCATTACTTAGGAAGACATAGGCACGGTTTTCTTAAAATCTTTCTCCTTTCTGCTTTTCAGGCTCCCACCAGTGAGAAGAAATCCTTTCCCGGGCTCAGAGGACAGAGGTGGACACGAGTTAATCTCTCTATCAGATCCAGTAGAGGCCAGCACGCCTCTGGTATTCACAGAGCACAGCTCCAAGACAGCAAGGTAGAAGCGGAAACTGCCTGGGTAGGAAGAGTCACATGCTAGGAAGACAGAAGGAAGTTAGTGATCTCCATCCTTCTGCTCATTTTCCAGAAGCTTTATTCTAGCAATGCAGAAGATTTATTCTCAAGGTCACCCAATGTGTCCCCAAGAAGTTAATTTACAATTAGCGTGCTCATTCCCCAAACATCTAGTGAGCCCCTACTGTGTCCGAGACCCTGGAGAGGATGCTGGGACTCTAGAGATGAGCAAAACATGGTCCTGCACTGGAGATGGGGAATTGAGGCAAGTAAATGAAGAAAATAAAGTGGCAGAGGCAGTGCAACCAAACATCTTGGTTGGCCCAGGAAAAACCCAGTTAACACCTGGCTTTCCAGTTTGTCAGTAGCACCCTTTCTCACTTTCAAAATTGTCCTTCTTTGAGTGACTGAACAGTAAATTAAACAAGCACTTCAGTTACATGTGATAAGAAAGAACATGAAGTGAAGGCACAAGGAAAGGATTTTGTTTAGGATCATTCACTAACACACCTGTATAACTGTTGTTCCATGCAAGGAGGAAAATGATTCACAGTGAGTTTCTTCTGTAGTCTTTGAGACCCAAGGAGGAAAGCATCTTTGAGTAGATTTCAGAGGGTCCAAAACTGGCTAGGCCCAACCTGATAACTGAACTTGGTTGTTATTGAGAGTCACACCGCTGGACTGCAACAACGCCAGGCAGTAAATCTAGCTTTCTTGCTATTTTTTCAGTGTTCTTGCTATGACTCTCCACCCAACTGACTTCCCAAGACAGAATTTTGTGATTGAGTGAACCTCACCTCATAGACTCCTTGTGGCTTCAGCCAAAACATCTCACTCACCAGCTTCGCCACCTGCCCCCTGCCAGTCTTGCCAACACTCCTCTCCCACCATGACATGAAATACAAGTACCGAAAGGCAACTCATTTTAACAGACTCTATGTCCTTACAAAAGTTATGCCATTAAAAACTCTAATGGTGACCAATTTTGATACCTAGCAGTAATTAAAGTGTTACCATCTCCTAAGGACAAATTTTAGGTCCTGGGCTAGAGAATTTAGTAAGAATAATTATCATTATTCTTCAAAATAATACTAGTACTTTGTGCTTATTCCGCAAGACACTAATACGCTCATGATTATTCTGCGAGGTAATGTCATTGTGACACTTCGAAGATGACAAAACAGAATACCTGAGAACTCTATGAGCCGACTATGGCCACGCGGCAGATCAATGGCAAAGCCAGAACTAAAACCCAGGTTTGCCTTGTCTCAAATTTCACCTTTTCCACCACACTGCATTGCTTACCCTGTTCAGTGCCATTCCTTAATGGGGAAAAAATGTTTAAAATCCCTGAAAGTCGGGGGCCTCCCCGGTGGCGCAGCGGTTGAGCGCTGCACTGTGGAGCTGTCAGCAGCGGCGACGCGAGTTCGACGCCCGGCCGGGGAGAATCCCACATGGTGCGGCAGACCTCTCCTGCCTCGCCCGCTGCTCCCCTCAGCAGTGTATTTCTGATCTGCCTGTTCTGCTCCCCACTCCGTCTCTGGTGAACCCTCTCACCGCCCCACGCCTCTGGCTTGTACCCCAGCTTGTATGTATAAATAAAATAAAATCTTTAAAAAAAAATTCCTGAAAGTCAATTAATTACAAGTATCTAATGAGTTCTATTATGATCAAGGTGTCTGTGGGAAAACAGAGAAGAGACACAGACCTACTATCAAGAAGTACAGACTTTTCACTAAAATGAAACACACACACATGCATGTAAACACACATTTACTAACCATATGGAACGGAAGGCCTGAAGACATCAAAGCAGAATATAAATGTTACAGTATACCAAGATGGAGGAGACAACAAGTTGGTTATAGAAGATCACAAAGAAGAGGCAAAACTGAATCACTAAGAAAAAAAGGAAGGTTCCAGACAGGGCAAACAGAGATACAAAGTTAGTAGAAGAGATGTTAAGGTGACAAAAAAATTGTAGTTAGGAGTTTGGATGCAGCTAATCATTTATCTTTTGGATCTCAGGTTCCAAACTGTAAAGTAGGAAATAGGAATAAATATACTTATCTTACCAGGTGGTTAGAAAAATCAAAGGAAATGACATATTTGAAGCACTTTTCATAGTATATGCATGCAGAATTCTTTCAACAAAGTGTAGCTTTCATTTCTTTAGGATGCTGATAGCCATCTCATTGGTGTTACAGCCAAAATAAAAATACTCTAAAGAGGGGCCTCCCTGGTGGCGCAACGGGTTAAGCACAGCACTGTGTAGCTGTCAGCGGCTGCAGCGCGAATTCAATGCCAGCTGGGGAGATTCCCACATGGCACAACAGATTTTTCCTGTTTTGCCTGCTGCTCCCCTCAGTAGTGTATTTCAGTCGATCTGCCTGTTCTGCTCCCCACTCTGTCTCTGGTGAACCTTCTCACCGTCCCACACCTGTGGCCTGCACCCCAGCTTGTATGTGACAATCAAAAATAAATCTTTAAAAAATAGTAATATTCTTAAGGGGCACACTCAAGAAATATCTAGCAACTCCTAAAATCTCTCCAGTCTTCCTGAGAGAAAAAGCACTGTATTTTGACTCCTTATACTGCAAGGAAGCTGGGATACAAGATTTGTTGTTCACATCAGTGTAGAGCTCAAATATTATTTTCTTAGTGCATCACTGCAGAAAAAGGGTCAGGAAGCAATGCATAAAGGACGTAGTCAAAAGAACAGAGTTTCATGCAAGGCTACCACAATAAACTTATTTGCATGTTAGGTCTCTATTAGTTATCTGTATTTTTAGAGATGAAATATGGATTTATGAAGCACTTCTTATCAGGTTTACTTAATCTTTTTTCACTACTCAGAATGTGCAGAGAAATACTCTAAGCAGCATCCTGTGCATCAGCATGTATCTGAAATCCCTAACATGCATCTTCATTTTAACTTAAGAAAATTACATCCACAATATCCTTCCTTCACATGTTCTGTTTTCTTCCTCTTGCTGTTCTATAGAACACAAGTTATTAACTCTGACTGCATGTTAAAATTATCTAAATACCCTTCTTAATATTCTGGTTCTGAATGTCTCCCCAAATTCTGGATTATAATGGTTCCAGGTTTGACTAAGCAACAAAGCTTTCTGAAAACATACCCCGCCTCCCAGATGGTTCCAGTGTACTGCCAGGGTGGAGCCTCTGCAAAAGGATTCCACCACCTTCTACAGTGTGTAATGTCAATTCCACCAACACCATTCAAAGGTTAATTATTAGAGACTGGTCAGTACCTGCTTGAGATCTGGAGGAACACTTTAACAACAATGCCACTTTGCAATATAGGAGAAGCACAACCAATATTAACTCTCCTGGGAATTTTTTCAAGTACTCAAAAGGAGACTAAAGTATCTATAGCTATCCCTTCCCCAACCCCCATGACACACACCATTAACAAATCCAGGCACATGCAGGACAGCCACAGCTCGACTACTTCTAAGTAATAATGTATTGATTTATAGTTTGCACAAATTGCAATAAATGGCATTTTCTGTTATGTGGAGGGTTATAGATTGTTCTGGACTGAATGCAAGTCCATAATTTATCCAAACACTATGCTGATGTTATAAACTAAAGCTCAAATTTTAAGCAGCTAATCCAGGCTAGTTTAATTGGTTTCAGGGTGGTATTCAACATGGTGATCATCTATTATTTTAATTGAACCATAATTAATTAGACAAATTTAAGAAAAAGCAAGAGAAATGTTTTGGGGGCTTTTCTCCTCTCTCCTTCTTCCCTAACCTCTTGCTGCATCTCCATGTTTCTTTCTCTTCAGTCTTGTTTTAGAGGCCACCTGGGAACAAGGGAAGGTTGTTTCAGAAACATCTAGCACTATGTGATTTCCACTGTTGAGTTCTGAGCTAATGGAACAGGCTTGAGACTGTTGTATTTGCCAGATACTATCAGATCACTAGTCCATGAGAAGTGCAGTGGAATGGAATGACCAAAACTTAGGGCTACTGGGGAAAGAAAAAAAAAATCTGAGGTTTGGGTTCCCTCACATTCACATGTCTCCTCTGTCTCTGCTTATTCTTTTGCATATCTGTGTCACAAACAGATGTCCTTTCTCTTCTAGAAACTTTGCCGGACTTCTCATAGACAGAAGTAAAGGAAAAGCAAAGCAGGGAGAACCCTTAAACGAGTATCATGGAAATTCTTCATCCACTCAGAATCCATAAACTGAAACTAACCTTACAAAACCAGACAATTCCTATCATAAGGTTTTAGAGAACATGCAACAAACCATTTGCTTTTGTATACTTCACTGAACTAAAAAATTCCCAATAGCAACTCTTCTAACTTTTCTGTTTTAGATACAGCCAAGCAGGTCATATTGGTTCAGCTAACATTAATGAGTTAAGACCTTTACAAACTAGTTTTATAGAAAGAGCATAATATAATTGGGCCTAAATCTATGTTCAAGAATCTATGCTACTCTATACTTACTTCTCTCAGATTCCACCCAGAGAAGGAAAAACTAAGTTAAACAATGTACCTAAAATTGTATTACATAAAGATAAAAGTGTTAATTCAGCAAGAAAACATTGTAATTCCAAAAGTGTATTTATCTAAGATGAGAGCTTCAAAATGCACGAAGCAAAAACTGGCAAAAAGAGAAATCGATAAATCCACAATTATACCTAGCGACTTCAACACTCTTCTCTCTGTAGTAGATAGATCTAGTAGGCAAAAAGTCATCAAGGACATAGAACTAAACTATACCATTAATCAACTGGAGCAAATTATGCATAAAACTACCCAATAGTAGCAGAAAATCTTTTCCAAAATGTTTTCAAAAATAGCTATTTTTTATATGGAACACTCACCAAGGTGGAAAATACCTTAGATCATAAAACAAACATCAATTAAAGTTAAATGAATTGGGATCATATAAGGTATACCTTCAGATCAAACTAAACTAGAAATTAATTACAATAACAAGAAAGGCTCTGCACATTTGGAAATTAAATTTAAAAACAATTCAGTTTTTAAAAGGAGTCTAAAGAAAAATATGTTGAGCTGAACAAAAATAAAAATACAACATATCAAAATGTGTGTGATATACCTAAAGCAGTGCTTAGAGAGAAAGCCATGGCCACAGTTTACAAGCCTCTAAGTAATAATTTATAGCTTGCGCAAACTGTAAGAAATGGCATTTTCTGTGATGTGGAGGGTAACAGATTATTCTGGAATGAATACAAGTCCATAACTCATTCACAGACAATACTGATGTAACTCACAAATTTTTATATTGGAAAAGAATAAAGAGTCATCCATCTTGTCACCTAATGTGCTATTTCATCTTTTTAAATAGCTGAGTATATATTCCACAATTACTTCATCCAATTGTCTGTCAATGAGCATTTATTTTGGTTGAGTGAAGCACATGTACATGCTTGAGTGAAGCACATGTACACAGAGGTGTGAGGTTATACTCCCGAAATTATCTATTAATAGTTACATAAACAAAAACTCATAATTTTAGTGAGTTTATCATAAATTTAGTGTTTATCAAGATCATAAATTCCAAGAGCAACACTCAACAATTAATCCTATTTCTATACACAAGCAAGTGTAAAATTGGGGAAAAAAGAAAATTTACTTACAATAACTACAGAAAGTGTAAAATACTTAAGAAATCTAACAATACACACAGTTTAAATTTACACTAGAAACTAGAGAATGCTGATGAAATAAATTTCAGAAGATCAAAATAGAGACCATATTCAAGACTCAACCTAGTAGAGTTGTCAATTCTGCCCAGAATTAACTATAGATCTAATTCAATTCTAATAAAAATTCTGGCACAATTTCTTTAACATAGATCTGCTGATTTAAAATTTATATGGAGAGGCAACAGAATTAAAACAGCCAAAACAACTTGGAAAAAGAATAATGAGAACAACACACGCTACACAATTTTAAGATTGACTATAAAGCAATAATAATCAAGCAGATGACAAAAATAAACTACAACCTAAATCAAACATGTTATCAAAACATTAACTCAAAATGTATTGTAGATCTAAAAAAACTGTAAATCTATAAAACTTCCAGAAGAGATTCATGAACAGGGACAGGCAAAAAGTTCTTAATTTGACACCAAAAGCACTGTAATTTAAAAAACATAAAATGGTCCTCACCAAAATTAAAAATACTTATATTAGTGAAATACATGCTCCAGAGGAATAAAAGATAATCAATACACTGGAAAAAAATGTATGTGTGTGTATAAAGGACTTGTATCCACGACACATAAAAAATTCTCAAAACTTACTAACAGACAATATATTTTTCAAATAGAAAACTTTCACCAAACAAGATGTAAAACTGGCAAACAACCATGTAAAATTATGTTCAAATTTAGCCATTAGAAAAATTCAAGTTAAAACCATAATGAAATCAACCACTCACTTATTAGAATGACTAAAATTAAAAATATTGATAATAACAAGTGCTGATAATAATGAGGAATAACTGAAATATACATTATCAGTAGGAGTGCAAATTGTACATTTTGACTCTTATAATGTAAATACATTTATTCTAAATATTTACCCTATGGAAATTAACTTACGTTCACACAACCTATACAGAAAAGTTGATTGCAGCATAACTGCCAAAAACTAACAAGAATTTGCCTCAGAAATTTCCCTCAAAAGGGAAATAAACTGGTGATACATTGGTACAATGGACTAGGAAAAGAAAAATAGTAAAAGAATTAATAAAAGGAAGAAATTCTTGAGATATTCAGTAACTTGGGTGAATCACAGAGGTATTATACCATGTGAAAGAAACCAATTTCAAAAATTACATTTCATAAAGTTCCAGTTTATTTTTTAAAAAATGTATCATGAGCATTATCTTTTTCTTTTAAATTTATTCATTCATGCATACAAGCTGGGGTACAGGCCAGAGGCATGGGGCGGCGAGAGGGTTCACCAGATACAGAGTGGGGAGCAGAACAGGCAGATCGACTGAAATACACTGCTGAGGGGAGCAGCAGGCAAGGCAGGAGAGGTCTGCCGCGCCATGTGGGAATCTCCCCTGCCAGGGAGGCCCAGTTTTCATCTTTTAAAAATGTTATAAATTGGAACTTTATGGGCCTCCTTGGTGGCACAGTGGTTAAGCGCTGTGCTGTGGAGCTGTTGGCAGCGCGCAATCGAGTTCGACGCCAAGCCGGGGAGAATCCCACATGGTGCAGCAGACCTCTCCTGCCTCGCCAGCTGCTCCCCTCAGCAGTGTATTTCTGATCTACCTGTTCTGCTCCCCACTCTGTCTCTGGTGAACCCTCTCGCTGCCCCACACCTCTGGCCTGTACCCCAGCTTGTATGTATAAATAAATAAATCTCAAAAAAAAAACGATGAAAACTATAGAGCTGGAGAATAGATCAATGGTTACCAGGTGGAGGAGGATGTCACTTCAAAGGGATAATACAAGCAAGCAGTTAGAAGGAACTCGTTAGCAATGGTTACATGAATCAATATATGTGTTAAAACTCATACAACTGTATACCCCCCCAAAAGTCAACTTATTAACTCAAAATTAACTTCAAAGCATGAACCTATGGATAGTAATGTGTGTGCTTAAGGACAAACATGGAATATTTTAAGATTTTCTTGAAAGGCAGGTAAACTGAAGAACTTTAGTTATACTGGTATCTCTCACCAAATCTAAACTCCAAAATCCATTGAACTTTCTAAACTCTGCTTTAGCCAGAGTTGGCCAGAGAGGAGGGAGGCTGTACAGCAGACTCTGCTTTTTGGCAGAAAGTCCCAGGCAGTTTAATGCAGAGTTGCTAGGCTTTACTATACAAGTCTAGGTAAAAAGAAGTTGCACAGATGTGGACATGGTCAAAAGATCATATCAAGAGCCTCTTTTAAAATCATAAAGCAAAGTGTGGAAGGGGCCCAATGAGAGGACTATGGACTGTGGGTTCCTTTGTGGTGGGTGTGGTGTGGTAACACACACCTGAAGAGTGATCATCTTCACAGCACTGTAAACTAATGTCTCACACATACACACACACACTGCAAAATTCTAAAGAGGTAATCACAAACATCTAACAGTGAATCATGGCTAGGGCTGAATCAGCTTAAGTGTGTTTCTTTTGGAGCAATTAAAGAAACAAGGTAGAAAAATGGGAAAGATAATGTTAAAACACTAGGTACAACTTCAAGAAAGCAGAATTAAGTGGAGTTCTATAGCCCAAACAATCAAGATATACAGATAACCTAGTTGGGTAGGAAAAATGTGCAGATGACTTAAATACTTCATGAAAAATTCAAATAACCTATAAATACATGAAAGAGTACTCAACCTCATTAGGCAGCAGGGAAATGCAAATTAAAATCACAAAGCGATGCTATCGCAAGCTCCCAGAATTACTAAAATGAAAAAAAGACATATTTCAAATGCTGTCAAAAATATAGAGTAACCAGAACTCTCATCACTTCTAGCATAGTGATTGGTATAACCACTTTGGAAACTTATTTGACATTATCAACCAAAGCTGACACATGCATATCTATGACTAGGTAATCTCCTCCTCAAGAGTATACTCAACAGCAATGTGCTCATATGTCCACCAAAATACATATATGACAATGCTCAGTGACTCTTAGCCATAATATCCCATTGCTACTGTAACAAATTACCACAAAGTTTGTGGGTTAAAACAGCAAAGATATATACTATCTTACAAATCTATAAACCAAAAGTCCAAAATGGGTTTTATTGGATATAACCAAATTGTGAGTCCTCTGGTGGAATGAAGTATGAATCTGTATCCTTCTGTTTTTCACTTTTCTAGGGACCAGCCACTATCCTTGAATTCCATCTTCAAAATGAATCTTCAAAACACATCACTCCAACATTTTCTTCCATTATCACATCTCCTATCTGATTTTGACCATTCTGCCTCCCTTTTATAAGGACGCATATAGTTACATTTCCTGGATAATCCAGGAAAATCTCCCCATTTCAAGATGCCCAATTTAATCAAATTTATGAAGTCCCTCTTTTCATGTAAGGTAAATTATTCACAAGGATTGGGTTTATATCTGTGGGGAGCCATTATTTAGTCTACTACAAGTCCCAAACAGGAAAGTTCTCAATTTCCAAACAACAAAGAATAATCATGATTTATTCAAATGCTGGAATACTATATACCACTGAGAATAAACAATTTTCAGAGACTTGTGAAATTATGAATGAATCCCACAATTTTGAATAAAAGAAGTCAGAAGACTATATGAATCCATGCATATAAGGTACAAAAAGAGGCAAAATTAATCTATAGAAGTTGAGGGAGCAGTTGTTCTGGATGCGGCTATTCATGGGAAGATGGAAAATGAAGGAACTTTTGTGTCTTGAGCTGGCAGCTGATACCTGGGTGTGTTCAATCTGTGAAAAATCCATCAAACTATCCCTTTAAAGTATATGTGTTTATACTTTACAATGTTTATATTTTCAATGTTTATATTTTACTTCAGTGAAAAGTGTAACATTTTTATTGACAGAGGAGGAAGGACAAAATCTTATTAGAATAAGATGCCCACAAACTGCTGTTAACTTGGTGCAGTGGGAAAAATGGAAGTTTTAGAATCAGATAGGCCTATTATCCAGTTCTTTTACTCATTCTGTGCACTTCTACAAATTATTTAATCTTTTGGTCCTTGGTTTCCTCTTCTGGAAAGTAGGGCTAATAACACTGGTTGCCTCACCAGATAGGTTTCATTTGTGAAGTTATCATATGTGAAAACAAATGGAACAAGGGCTTAGTAAATAATACTTTCTCTCTGTTTTACTTTCTTTCTTTGCTCTGTCTTCTTGTCCATCTCAGAAGCTATATTGTTTTTTCATTTTCAGTGCCATGTTTGAAAAAATGTTTGCCAAGAACTGTATGAGTTGCCCCACACCCTGTAAAATTTGTAAAATATATATATTTTGTTGTTTCTTTATAAACACTGCCTAATTCTTCATAAAACTGTCGGTTTTATTATGAAAATTCTTCTACAAGTCTTAACCACTTGATATCATGAAAATATCAGGTAGTACTTCCACTAGCTAGAACTTCTGCAGGAAAATTCAAGAAGCGGTAGAAATACAGCCACCCCAGACGTCCACCTACAGAGCAAACACAACCTAGATCTTCACAAACTATCCTGTAACTAGACAAAATATCTAGAAATCAAACCATCTAGTCTTCATTGTCCTACAGTAGGGCAAAAGGAACAGAGATGAAAACAAATCTAGGCAAGAAGTGACTTTCCTTTGAAACACAAGAACATGGCATATTTGAGAAGAGGACTGCAATCTGGATTCTTAGAGATCACTTAAAGAGTTCTGCGCTCTTGGAAAGTTCTGAACTTGGTCAAGGTCACTCAGACCCATACACAGCTTGGTTTACTATTCTCTTCCTGAGGGTTTTTAAGTCCTGGTTTACATTTCCCATTCCCACTCAGAATTTTTTACTTGCAAAGCTTAATTCTTTATACGTATTTTCCCAGCCCCATTTTTACTGCCACTGCTATCATTTCATTATCATTTAATTTTGATTAACTTGATCTAATTTTCCAGTCTTGTACCCTTACCTCTTCTGACTCTTAGCTCCCCCAATTTCTTCAATCTCTCCCAAAATGCCTTTGCACTCCCCCTCCTTCACACTGGGCTTATTCCTGAGTGATGCTCAGTCAGCACCTCCACCAGGGTGCTTGCCCTGCTCCTTGAGTCTGTCATTTCATCAACCCCCCCCAGGGTAATCTGAATCACTGCATTCCTCACACATAAACTATTTATATATCTTGTCTCATGCTTAGGTTGTATGTTCCTCCAAGAAAAAAAAATGTGTTGTTATTCGCTCTTGCCTTCCTAGTGTCTAGTTTAGAAAATGGTTCCATAAATGTTTGCTGAATGAATGGCAGACAGGCACCAGATAGAGGCAGCAGTTGAAGTTCTCCTGTTTTTGTTGTTTTTTTTGTTTTTTGGTTTGTTTGGGTTTGTTTTTTTTTTTTTTTTTTTTTTTTTTTTTTTTTTTTTTTTTTTTTTTTTTTGTTTTTTTTGGTTTTTTTTTTTTTTTTTTTTTTTTTTTGGTTTTTGTGTCTTCAGATGGATAGTCTCTTGTTAAAAAGTTACCAAATTTCATTTTTAACAGATTGGTGCCTGATTCACTATCCAAAGAGCTACTACCAATAACTATTATTAGCCTTCTGTTCTTTCTTCTCTCCTTCCTCAACCAGAACACCTCTTTGATTCTACAACAATCTTCATGGTACATTCAGATATCTCTTACCTGCCAAATGAGTGATTATAAACCAAGAGTAGGAAAGAAATGCTTGTAAAACTTCAGGTAACTGGTAAAGTAATATTGCCTTATTATTACCTTGAAGTAAAACAAAAATTGCTTTGCCATTGACCTAAGAAACTCTCCTATTCTTTACGTATAGTTTTTCAGCAGAAGGGGCTAAAGAGCTATGAACAGTAGCCAACCTTTCTATACATTGACAGTTTTCACTTGATCGTGGTCATTGTTGTAGTTCCTCATTTTCAATTAGAATAAAAATCTAAATTTCAAAAACCTAAATCATTCCCCTTAGCAATATAGAAGCTCAACGAAATTCTATAGAAAAGATGAGTCTTTATGTTACACATGAGCTCAAATTTGAAAATAGAAGCAAATGAGATATTTCCCCAGGTAGAGCTTGGGGAGTAAACTGCAGAATGGTACAAATCAGTGCTGGAAAAGGCAGCATTAAAACAGTAATCACCGTATTCCAGTGACCAGCAGAGTAGTGACAGGCCACCCTTACTCTCGCTGGAATTGAATCCAGGCAGTCTAGTTGCAAAGCTTTTGCTGCCTCTCAAGAAAACAAGAGCAATTCAAGAGATCTTTGCAAAAGCCAGCAAGAACAGAACACAGGTTGTTCTTTTTAGAGCTTTAACAATCACGGGGAGCGAGATAGGGAAGTCACATAAAAGAAAAGCAGGGCCAAGGAAAAGTATCTTTAGGGAGGGAGACTTTTGAGCCTGATTTTAGCTTGACAGGAAAGTGCTCAAGGAGAAGGAGATATTAAAGATATGAGAACCAGGGTGGCAGGTGGCAGAAGTTCTGCCTCCCAAGAAGGCTGAAATGTGTGGAATCGAGAAGTTAGATGAACTCAACTTTCAAAAGCAATGAGACTCTGAAACAAAGAACAGGAATGAGCAGAAAATGGGGGAAGATAAAAATAAACTGAGTCAGAGAGAAGGGAGGTTGACAGTTTACTGAATATGGCTTTAAGGATCTCTGTGAAATAGGGGGTAATTTTATCTGCTGAGGGGAAGAACAGAGAGGACTAGGGTTAGAACAGTGTAAAAAGGGCTTAGAGAACCTGGTCTGAGAAACAAGGTATGAATGATAAGAGAGGTAACTATGAAGCTTGCTGAAATTCATTCAAGACTGCAATTCAGGAGCAGTCTTACCTGTACTCTGGTGAGCAAGGCCCTGAGAAAAAGGAGTCTGGGACTTGGCACTTTATTCTCTACATAATTACTGCTTGATACAAGGGAGTTTACTAAAGCTCTCTTGCTTCATTTCCCCTATAAAACAAGTTAATAATCCTTACCCCTTCCTACCCCACAGGATTTTAACAAGCATTAATTAATATCTTCAAAGTGTCCCAAGTGCCTTGGGAAAGCACTCTATAAGGACTTTTTTCATCACTTTTATTATTCTTGCAATCACATTTACCCACCCTCTGTTTAGAATGAGTTGAAATACAATCTTAACAACTTCCTCCACTTGATTACAAAATTTGCTCGCTAAGCCTACCTGAAGTCAGCCATTGAGGCATCGATACAAAAAAAAAAAAAAAAACCAACAACAAAATCCAAAATGTTATCCAGGTGTTATTAAACCAAAAAAGAAAATTATTTTAAGTTAAACCATAAACAACATTGAGTCTTTTTAGAACTGATTGATCTATCCAATATAATGATTTTAAGCAAAGGATTTCAAACTGGCCCTCTCCTCCAAATGCCAATAACCTAGTAAGAAAAACCATAGCTGAAAAATACAATGAGATTATAGTGAATAGTTTAAGGCTTAATATAGCAAAGTCTCAATGCTAAGACTTCAATTATTCTACATATGTCCTACCTTCAGTTTTTAACATAATCCCAATTCTTTTGTTTTGTTATTCAACAAATATGTTCTGAGCACCCATCTGTGCAGGTGGAGTAGACCTGAGACTGACTGTACAGCATCTGCCTCCCATTAACTCTTGAAAGTGATCCTTTGATTATCTAAGATAATAGTAGGCACCTCTATTTTCATTTCTTTGTGATTTGAGTATAGACAGAGCTAAAATTCCATCTCTATAGTGCCTATGTTGATGTGATTTACTGATATTAAGACATGCGGACTACTAACCAGTATTTCTGGTATTGAGAATGTATTGACCTTCATCCAAAGGACTGTTTAAAAGTGCTTATTAGACATGAGTATCCCAGGCCATGAAATCATCAGAACCCCATTTAGGGGTTAGTTTTGAAAGTTCACTTCCGATAACAGCAGCTACATTTATGATGTGGTGACATGAAGGAGTGAGAGTTTTTATTTTACATAAACTTTTGTCAGAGTTGGCTAGTTTGAAAACTTGAGGCACTCTATGGCTAGCTGATGCCCATGAGAAAAGGCTGTGTTTTGAAGTCAGTAGATTTCCTGAGTCAGACATATCTTTTATTTCTCTACACTATCTGAGGACCCCAATGAGGCTATAGTAAATGGGGATAGGGAGTGGGTGGAAGGAGAAAAAGGGAGTCTTGGTGCTAGTAAAGAAAATACTTTCTCAACGTTAAAGCTATAGAACTTTCAATATAGTATTGCTATTCAGATTGAACAAAACTGTACATTTTATTTTGCGGGTTGGGCTTACTTTGAACTCCACAACAATGTGAAAAGAGCTCAGTATTCTAGTGACCATTCTACAACTAGAAATATCTAGAAGGCTGTATGTATAGCCCACCCAGAATTCCTCTGACAATTCATCAAATGTGTATCATCTAAAACTATCAAAAACCCAACATTCTTGGTGCCTTACATTTGAGTTCTTTACCTCATGTTTGAGACTATTTCTATAATTACTTTAACCCTGATGGAAATCAAGTTCAATTTTTTTCCCAAAGACCTCATAGAATTATTACCACCAATGTCCAGGAATTTTGTTTCAAGATGATAGAAAAGTGAAGGTGAGGGTAAAGCGAGAGTTCGAAGAAGGGCAATAGAAGATACCGTGGAGAAAAGGCAATGATAGCCAAGACCATTTACTTATGGAGAAGGCTGAGACTGCTCCTGTTCCAAGGTGTGCCATGTTTTTCTCTGACATTAACAACATCATCTCCCATTACACATGCTTTCCTAGAACTTTGTTCTTCTCTTATCAGTAGATGAAGTCTACATCCCATCCCCTTAAACCACGCAAGTCTTTGTGACTAGACACTATGTGAATTCTAAAACTAGGTTCTACAAACGTCATGTTAATGCTACCTTGTTTTCTTGGGATGTTCACCTTAAAACCTAGATACCAAGTTCTGAGGAAGCCCGGACAGGTCTGCATAGAAAACAACCAAATTATTTACACACACTTTTACTCTCCTCCCATAATTTTGGAATATTAAATTCCTCTCTCTGTTCTAATGATCTATTGGTCTTTTTGCTTTAATCATCACTGCTTTATAAAATGTTTCAAAACTTGTGCCACTCAAGCTCTTCATCAAATTATATTAGCTAGCTTTAGCACTTCAATGCCCAAATCAAGCACCAAAAAATACAACTATAACTATAACTATAACTATATATATATAGTTATATATATATATATATATGTATATATATATATATATATGAGCAAATATATTATAGTACCGATTTCCTAGATCTGTCATTAACAAAGTTATCTTTTGGAAGAGCAATTCATAACATATATATTTACACATACACTTTCTAAGAACTGTGCTACATGTTAAGATCTGAGAATCTCAATTAACTTTTTTTTAATGACAAGGCAATTCTCCCCCAATAATACATTCAATTATTCACCCTCTTATCAGGATTATCTATTTCACCACTTAGTATTATATACATTCTATACATTCTATAGCTTGAATTCAAACATTCCATTATAATCTAATTTTCTGTCTACTGTCCAAGTACCATATTATTCTACTTTTTGTAGTTTTATAATATGCTTTATTAACTTTTGGGATAACCATGCTCATTACTCATATTTTTCAAAATTATCTCAACTCTCTTATCTGTTTATTGTTCCAGGTAATTTTAAAGACATTTTCTTAAATTTAATCAACAATTGGGACTTTATTAAAGTTGGATGAAATTAATAATCTAGAGAAATATAAATTCTCATTTAACTGAAAAGACTACCCAGGCAGATAGGGCTGAGCAGATGAGCCTGAGCTTTTTAGTCACTTTAGATACATGAGACCTGCTTCCTCTCCTCTGCCCCAGATCTTGTTGGATGAACAATGGCACTGACAGCTCCTCTCCATGATACACCCAGATTCCAGGGAGCCTACGGGGCAAACCCTTCATCCTTGGTCTTTGTGCATGGGTGCTCTTAGACTTCAAACTCTTTATACAGCTTCCCTGGTACCAACTCAGCTGTATCCTGCCTGAGCTGGGCCTGGTTTCCTGGTGGTCAAACTAGCCCACCAACTGTCTTCTTGCATATGCTTTCATTGAAAGGCTGCCTAAGACCATCTGACCTCAGTCAATTCATTGTTCAAGCTAACTCTAAAGACAACAAATCATTGAGAACAGACTCTAGGAAACAGAAGATGCAACAATTTGTACAGACCCAAAGGTTTCAGGACACATAACATTACAAGATTTATCATGACATCCTTCCTTAAAAAGAAAGAAAAGAGGCGCCTCTCTGGTGGCTCAAGGGGTTAAGTCGCAGCACTGTGAAGCTATCTAGAGCCACTGTAGCACGAGTTTGATCCCAGGCCAGGAAGCTTCCCACATGGCACAGCACACCTCTCCTGTCTCGCCCGCTGTTCCCCTCAGCAGTGTACTTGAGTTAATCTGTCTGTTCTGCTCCCCACTCTGTCTCTGATAATCCTCTCACACCCCCCACGCACACACACACCTCTGGCCTATACCACAGATTATATGCATAAATAAATAATCTTTTTAAAAAAAGAAAGAAAAGAAAAGGCTTTATTTAGATATTACTGACATATTTAAAAAGCTGTACATATTTTATACAACTCAAAGAATTTGGGGATGAGTATGCACCTATGAAATCATCAGGGCCATAAACATTTGTCACCTCCCAAAATTTCCTCTTGTCCCTCCTTTTGTGGTAGGAAGAACACTTAATAGAAGACCTGCCCTTTTAGTATATTTCAAATATACATGATTGCTAACTATAGGCTCATAGATCTTCCACAACTTATTTTTCTATAGTTCTCCAGAACTTACCTATGTAGCATAAGCACAGCCTTTAACCAACATTTCCCCATTTCCTACTGCCTCCACCCCCAAGCGACCACCACATTACTCTCTGCTTCTATAAATATGTTTTAGATCCTATATATCAGTAAGATCATACAGTATGTGTTTCTGTGTCTGGCTCATTTCATTTAGCATAATGCCATCCATAATGCATGTCACAAATTGCAAGATTTTCTCTTTTTTAAAGGCTAAACAATGTTCCATTGTATGTATATACTACATTTTCTTTATTCATCTCTTAATTGACACTTAAGATGCTTCTAAGCCCAGGCACTATGAACAGTCCTACAATGAACAAGGAATGCAAACATCTCTTCAAGATCCTGATTTCAACTACTTTGGACAATATCCAGAAGTGGGATTGCTGCATTCCATGATGATCTTTTTAGAAATAAATTTGAGACAATAAATGTGCCCTCCATGTTATGGAGAAAGGCTGAGCACTCGGGCTGAGCTCCTGTCTGAGGCAAAGGACACCAGGATGGCGAGGCTGTTGGCTGTGCTAGTCCAGGCCACTGTCCACATAAGCTGCCCTCACTCTGACACCTTTAGCAATAAACAAGACAAAATGACTTTCAAAGACAAGCCTGAACACATAGGTGTGAAAGTTCGTCTCTGAACCAGGGATGGCAATGTTCTTATACCCTAGAATATATGAAGACAAAAGGAGATTCTGACAAAGAAATTGTTTAGACGAAGGCAGAATTCATCAAAAAGAAAGCACAGTTAACACTTCCAGGAACAGAAGTGGGCTGGACTATGTTGAGAACAAATTATCCAGTGAGTTTGTGTTCAATAGTACAAACATCAAAGGAACATGTGATTGAGGAGAAAGCTTTCATATTTGATTCCCTGACTGCTCTACCTATAAGCTCCAGGAAGGTGGAAGCCCTGAGACTTACTGACAGAATTGTGTGATGGGCACATGTTTAAGGTTTATAATGTATGGCTGCCTTATGCGGAAAATAAAGTGATGGCATTTTGAATAAGTATATAAATCTGAGAAACCTCCATATATCTATACCAATTTACATTTCCACCAATGATATGCCAGGATTCCCTTTTCTCCACATCCTCACCAGCATTTGTTATCTTTGATTTTTTTAACAATGGCCATCCTAACAAGTATGACATGATCAAACATGTGGCTTTGATTTGAATTTCCCTGAAAATTAGTAATATTGAGCACCTTTTCATTTATTTGCAAGTCTTCTTTAGAGAAATGTTTATTTAGATATTTTGCACATTTTTCAGCCAGATCATCCGCTTTTTCTGCTGTTGAGTTTTAAGAATTCTTTATATATATATGTATATATGTATATATATATTTTATATTAACCCCCATCAGATAAATGGTTTACAAATATTTTCTCTATTCCATAGGTTACCTTTACATTTTGTTGATTTTCTTTATTATACAGATAGTTTTTAGCTTAATATAATCCAGCTTGCTTATTTTTCCTTTTGTTGTCTGTGCTTTATTCGTATCTGTAAAATCACCACCAAGACCAATGTCAAGCTTCCCTGGAGTTTTATAGTTTCAGGTCTTATGTGCAAGTTTTTACTCCACATTGAGTTAATTTTTATTTATGGTGTGAGATAAGGGCCAAATTTCATTCCTTTGCATCTGCATATTCAATTTTCGACATCATTTATGACACAGACTGTTCTTTCCTCATTGTGTACTCTTGACACTTGTTGAAATATTCATGAGGTTAGATCTGGGATCTTTATTCTCTTCCATTGATCTATATATTCACTGTTATGCTCATGTCATACTGTTTTGATTACTACAGCTTTGTAGTACAGTTTAATTTAGGAAGTATGATGTCTCTAGTGTTGCTCTTGCTAAAGACTGCTTTGACAATTCAAGGATTTTATGTAATTCCAAATCAATTTTAGGATTGCTGTTCTGTGACGTATCCATGACATCCTTTCTTAACAGCTCGATGACACAAGATTGCTGAGCACAACTATCAAGCACCTCTCACTATCACTTCTCCATTTCTCCCACTGACTAAAAAAAGGAAAATGAACTGGTATTCTATTAGCTTCCAAACCATTTTCCCCTTCTTTTAGAGTCAGTTTCCTTAACCCTAATATGGATCTGATTCATTGTTTGTTTTTCAGGCTCTGCTACAATTACCATGGCCTATGAACAGATATCTTTGCAACAGCCTACTGTTTTGCTGCAAGAGAGCCAAGACCACTAGCTCTCTGCCTATAGACTAAGCTGGACGACTAATCACACAGACAAGACGTTTTTCTTTTCCATCTCTTTCTTCTGCCTACCCTTCTCCTTTGTTCTTTTAATTTAGTGTTCTGTGATGCTTAATGAACAATACACTTCCCAGCAGCCATAGAGAAAGAAAGATTCAGTTAGGATTATAATCACAATTTCAATTATTTACACATGTTAGAAAATATTGCCATTGGGTTCTCAGAGTTATTTACTCTGGCGTTTTCTTCTATTTCAACGTGCTAAAATATTAGCTCTATTCATTATAAACTGATTGTTTTTAACACGATTCTTCCCCCTCCCCTCACCCTGCCTGAAATCCAATTTACAGCCTGCTAAAGGCCTCGTAAGTTTTTTAATGGATTATTTCCTGGGGTCACATTAATCTGGCTCCTTGTTACTTTACACTAATTTCACTTTGCCACAGTAAAGTAACAAGATTCGATCTCTGGGGAATTAATCCATAGAGACCTCTTAATGAGGCAAAGCCAGAACGAAGTGCATCTACTGTATTTAATTCTCCCAAGCACAATCGAGAAGAAGAAAGAGGTCGCCCTGCCCTTCTCTGCAGTATATCTTGGGGCCCACGTTTGGGAAGAGAGCAAGACCAAGGTCTCACAAGCAGAGAAGATGTGCAATGAGAGCTGGGATAAGGTCAGTCTCAGAGCTTCCTCTTGCCATCATTGTGTTACAACCAGGCATCCATCACCCACTCAAACCCAGTAAAGGAGAAGGAGAAGGCAAAACAAAAAATAAAGGAGTCAGAAAGGAAAAGAACAACTTTTTTGCTTTTGCTGGGCATATATTTGACACAGGACGTGACCCTTCTCCTCAGTCTTCTTGCTCCCCGAGTCCACTTCTTATTCCCTTTACTTGCCCTTTTGTTTTCAGTGGAAGCTTCAGAAATGGGAAGATTTAAAGTAAGCTTCTATTCCCCATTTTTCTCCTGTAAGAGGTCTGGGGTTATTGTGATTTCCTTTCCAAGAAGTAAAAGTAACAAACTCTTGTTAAATTCTGCAAAGAGTTAAAGTTGCAAAACTTAGATCTACTTGAGAGAAAAATAAACAGTTCTCTCGAGGTGTAAAATGTAAATAAGAAAAACCTGCGGCTATAATTTTTATAGAGAATATAGAAAATAGAAAAAAAAATTTAAGAGTTAAAAGAATATGAAGAGCATACATGTAAATAAAGTCCCTAGCACAGTGACCTGATATGAAAAAGGCACATATAAAGAATACTTGTTAGTGTTACATTAATATTACATTACTAATACAGTCTCCAAGCAGATTTTTATCATATAGCAGTAACTGGCTACTGGAAACACATTTAGGAATAGCTTCCTATTTTATAAAGTACATTTATATGTATTATTTCACTAAAATTTCACATAAGTCTGGTAAGATAATCAGGTAGTGTTATCCCTGCTTCACAGATAAGAAAACTGACACTATGTAAGTTAACAGCTGATAGTAACTAGTAGACCTGGGACAAACATAGTATGCCTCTCTCAATCCCTTTCTATCTCCTCTTCTACTACCTAACCAAATTTAAGGGACTCTGATCTGGGGAAGACCTGCATTTTTTTCTGCTGTGAAGAGACTAAAGGGGCAGTAAATGCAAAGTCTTGTCTATTAGAGTTTAAGTATTAGCAAATTCCTGTAGACTAGGGACAAATGTTACAAGTTCCAACATGCTTTATCATTACTAGAACTAATAAAATCCATTGATCTTCATCTATCTTAATACTGGACCTAATTCTCCAACAAGAAGGTAAGAAATGTATTATATATTGACACCTTACTCCTCCCCCACACACACAAATTCAACATGTGAAATATTAATGCAAACAGCATCAGTAAAGAGCGGTACTCACTTGTGCAGACGGAGAAAATTGTAAGTTGCCCAGTGTTTACAATGATATGAAGCCAGCATCTCAGCTGGAAAATTTGCATTACTCCAATTGTTATCTCAAGATAATTTCACTTTGTAGAAATATTAAAAGGGTAAAATATAATTTCTGAACTTATGTTACAGATCTGATCAAAATTTATCAGTTTAAATCATCATGTAACAAAGAAAGAAGTCAATGACTGATCCTAACATGAGAGTAAATTTAAAAGTCATAATGACAATGTTCATGCATAGTGTACTCAAGGACAGCTATCAGCAAAGACACGCAATGCCTTGTTCTACACCAAAAAATCCACTAATTCCTCAGATAAAATTTAGGCCAGTGCTTGAATTATGAAACTACCGTTAAGAAAAGTCCCAGATGTCCTCAATCCATCCATCAGTTCTTCCCAAAAGATCCTTTCCTTAATCACTTTTTAATATGTTGGATGCTTTATATGATATCTTTTCTTCTACCATTCATTTAGATTTAATTGTCAATATACTTTCAGAATCAAAATTAATTAAAAGAAATCAAGTTCGGATATTAGGCAATGTTCTTCGCATCTGATCTTGAGTGGTAAGATGATGGGGGGAAAAAATCAACAACTGATTTTTCTAGCATTGACTATTTCAAACCAAAGCAAAATTCTACAAGAAGACTTCAGGCAGAAAAGCCCGTCATCTGAAAGGAGTTCTCTATTTGCTAGTGAGAGAGAGTACTGGAATTTTGGCATGATCATGTGCTCCATAAATCTACCCAAACTACAACAGAGACTCAAGTTTTCAAATATGGAGCCTCTGGGACAGAGGAAAAGCAATAGAAAATTGAAAATGGATAGTGTCTACTCATGAAAGAAGAAATAAAAAGTGTGTGTTTTGGGGAAAAAATCAGCCTTGTTAGTGGTGAAAAAATAAAAATAAATTTTCATTTTCATCTATCAAATTATTACAGATTCTTTAAGTGGATAATTGTACAAATTCCCCCTAGAGTAAATGATGTAGGACTCACTGAGGAAGTCAGAGTGAAGATTCAGAATACAGAGAAAGTAGAACCCTCAGTTGAAATGATTAGAGACAAAGGTCGGAAAGGTGAGCCAAATCAGAATCTCGAGAGAAAATCCAAATTCAAATACCCAGAGAAAAAGGGAGAGGAGTGGCTAAAGGGCTAAAGGTTGGGAGGTCAAAAGCAGAGCAGAGAAACAGGAGTTTGTGGAAAAAAAGAGTTTTGGTAAAAACAGACTTCAACGATGAATGAACCAAGTTCTCCTGGGCAAAAAGAAATAAAAAAAAAAAAAACAGATTTAACCTCCCACTTTAAACAATATCTAAAATGGATGAAATAAATGAAGCACCTTTCAGAAATTGGACAACAGGCATTACAGGACAGTAGTGTGAGAAAAGGGAAACAAAGTGAGCCCTAGCAACTTAATACCAGATACAGCAGAGGAGGTGAGGATCCAAATAGAGCTTAGCGTGCTCCGAGAGATGAGGGGATAGAGTTCTGGATTCACAGGGCACAAAGTGGACAAAATTTTAGGAGGAGAGTATCCAAGTATGAGAACTTCACTCAGAGAGCTCTGGATGTTGGCAGAGCCCTAGCCTGGAAACTGTCGCTAATTAGTGATTAACACATACATGTGAGAAAACTACAAAGGCCCAAGGAAAAAAACACTGGTAAGGAGCAAGCAAAACAATCTGCAGGGGAAATACAAGGTGAATACAAAGGGAAGAAGAGTTGCCACCCTCACCAGCCAGGGTAGGAAGAACCAGCACAGAGGACACAGGGTACCGGCTCAGCGGTAGAACCAATTAACCTTGAAGGCTGCTCTAGATTTCCCTTAACAAAACTGTCACAACTCTGTCCTTTAAAAAAGTCCCAAATTACTAAAGGAATAAAAAAAAAAAAAAAGAAGTCCTGCAACCAAACATAAAATTCATAGTATCGATAGGAATTTAAAATTACCATCATGTCTGGCAGCGGTGCCGTGTCGCTCTCCCAGGCCGGGCCTACTGGTACCAGAGCAGCTCTTCTTGTTCTGGCTCTCCCTTCCCCCCAGGTACTTTAGGGGTGCAGGGAAGTGAAGGGCGCAGAATCCGCCGGCACCCTGAGGCTCGCGCCCTCAGTCTTTTGGTATCTGCAGGGCTGGCGTACCCTCTCCTTCACCTTGGCTGTAGGGCCTGCGGCCCAAGTGAGACCTCGCGTGTCCCCACCCGGGCAGGAGCCGGGCTCAGAGAGGCGTGTGGGTAAGACACGCCCAACTCCTTCCGGGGCGAGGTCTCTGAGTCCACTGAGCGCTGCAGAAGCACCGCGGCCTGTAAGCCAGGTGCCTGCGTGCTCCCGGGAACTAACTGCAGGTGGTACATCACCTGTTTCTTTTGCCTGGTTGCACGGGGCGTGTGAAGTTGTGGCATCCCAGTCAGAGGCACAGTTTCAGCTATCTTTAAGAGTCACGGTTTTGCCAAATATGTTTATTTTTTAATTCACTTTTCTTTAAAAAGTGCATGAGCTACTAGCAATATAAGGGGAAAATAGGCTAAATGGGCCTAGTGAGGCAAACAGAAAAACCTCGAATAGGTTGCTCTGTGCTTACCCACAGGACAGACCTGGGCCTGTAGCCCTGCCGGGTGCCTCTTTTAAGTGTCTCTGCAGGCAGACTAGGCTGAAAAGTGAGGGCTAAGCACCCTCCATGTGAAAGTTGCTTAGTTATGTGAGAGATGCCTCAGCAAAAATGGCCACAAAGAAATGATACAAATGATAGAAGACAAGTGTAATAACCACTTATAACAAATAAATTTCGTATGTTTAAGAAAGGAGAGAAAGTCTAAGTACAATGATGTGGAAAGTACACTAGATAATGTAGATATATACAGACTAAATTTACAGAAACTTAAACAAATCTCTGAGATGAAAACTACCCCTGGGTAAAATTAATCATGGCTTAGACACAGCAGAAGGAGTGGATACAAGACAGAACTATAGAACTATATAACATGCAACGTAGGGAGAAAAGATAATGTAAGGAAAAAGAAATAAACAGAATTGTTGAACCATATAGTGCTTGGTGAATACCACATAAACTAATATGTAGTTGGCGTCTCAGAAGGAGACAGTAAAAATATTTGAAGAAATAGCGGCTAAATTTGATGAAAACTATAAACTCACAGATCAAAGAAGCTGAATGACCTCGAAAGAAAGGAAACATAAAGAAACCAGCTCAAGGCAAATGATAATTAAATTTCTAAAAACCAATGTCAAAGAGAAAAATCATAAAAGCATGAAATTACATAAAGAGGGAAAAAAAGCTAAGACTAATAGCCGACTTCTCATCAGAAAAAGAAATGCAATCCAGAAGACATGCAGTTATATCTTTTCTAAAAATCAACCTAGAATTCTATAATCAGTGAAACTATCCTTCAAAATAGGTGAAATAAAGACTTAGGGAAAGACCAAAAAGAAAAAGAAAAATCTGCCTATTGTCAGGAATCAATAGGTCAGGACATGAGACAAAAGAATAGGCTGATGAAAATCAGGAGGAAAGGATGCTCATTTATATATGTTGATTAGGAAAAGGTCCCTTCTAAAAAGATGAGATTTGAACAGTCCTGAGGGAGTGTCTGAGTGAAAAAGAATACAGAGAAATCAGCAAGTGCAAAGGCCTTGGAACAGAACTGCGCTTGACGTGTTCAAAGGACAGCAAGAAGTCGCTACAGTAAGAGAATGAATAGGAGGAGAAGTAACAGAAGGTGAAGATGGCAAAACAAGGGTGCACAAAGTGAAACCATTGAAGAAGTGGTTGCAGTTGTGCAGAAGAGAGAGAACTTGGAGCAAACCAGTAGGTGTAGACTAATGCCCCTCCCCCCAAAGGTATTACATCCCAATCCTGGGACCTTATGAATATGTCACGTTACATGGCAAAAGTAACTTTGCAGATATGATTAAGGTAAGACTGAGAAGATTACTCTGTATTGTCTGGATAAGCCCAGTATAATCACACAGATCTTTAAAAACAGAGACCTTTCTCCAGCTATGGTCAGAGGGAGAAGGGGGTGTAAAAGCAAAGCTAGAGAGGCAACAGGGCTGACTTTGAAGAGTGAAGAAGGAGCTATGAGCCAAAGAATGAGCTGGAGAGGATGAGTAAATCGATTCTCCCCTTGAGCTTCCAGATAGAAATGCAGCTGCCCATCTAAAGATGGCAGCCTCAGTGCTAAGAGGCGACCTGGTGCAGCATACGAGCTGGGGCCAAACACAATGCTTTCGTCAGAAAAATGCCTTGGACTTCCACCTGGAGAAGAGACTAGCTTTCACAGAGGTTAGGGTTAAATTCAGTTTTATTCTTCAAAATAAGTTCATGATGCATTATTATAACAGGAAAATGGTGTTATTGATGGAGTAAAGCTCCATGTCCAATCTTGAAGACTAAAAGTTTTGCAAAGGGCTCAGACTTCTGATGAAAAGAAAAATTTTTGATACTAGGACTGCCTATTAAATAAAGTAACAAAACAAGAAAAAATAACCATGCATCCCTGCTATCTTGTTGATTTTAGCCCACTGAGACCTGTGTAAGACCTCTGATAGAACTACAGAAATAATTTGTGTTGTTTTAAGCCCACTGAGTTTGTGGCAACTTCTTATAGCAGCACTAGAAAGTTAACATAGTAGGCATGAAGGTAGAACTCTCACCCTAGCTGAATGGAGAGAACTGCCTGGAAAAGAGAAAGTGTAAAACTGAACGAACATAGGAAATATGCAACATCTCACCTTGTGTTTTCTGCATCCAGGGTTCAACTCTTGCAGTTAGCCCATCTTTAAAAAGTGTTACACTGATGTGACCCCTACATGTGCCAATCATAAAAACAGAAATTTTCACCATCCTCAAACATTTAGAAGAATAAACCATGCATATCAAACTATGTAGTGGAGGCTGAGCAGTGTGGTGAAATTCCAGGCAGAAAAGAGCCCATATAGGCTAGTTCTAAGAGAAGCAGATTACAGGAATAATCACTATAGTTAGGACATCAAAATCAACTTTAATGACGTTAAATAAAAATTGCAAGAGATGAATCCTCTGCTATATATTAGCTATGAAAACTTTGGCAAGTTATCTGAGCTCTTCAAGTCTAAATTCCTTCATCTTTAAAGTGGAGAGAATAGTAACTACATCTGCCTAGGCAGACATCTCAAATCAGTTCCATGGAAATTAATGGGGTTGGTTTCTGTTTGTTGTTTTTTTTCCTGAGTACCCTTCTGGGGTGGCATGAGGCAGGGCATTTGAAGTAGGCATCCATCACCAGAGCCAGGCTGTCATCTACAGAAACTCTTTTCCTCAAGTGGGAGGATTGTCAAGACCACCCCTTGAGCCCCAGCCTCCTACACCCATGTTTCCAGAGCCCCGAAGTCACTCTTAATAATCTGAGTGAGATCACTCATTATCCTTCATGCCCACATGGATGTAAGTAATGGCAAAGCCGTCACTGAGCCTAACATGTCTGTACAGAGTCTCAGCATCTGGCCTACATCTGGGTCCCCTCAGGAGGGTGCTGCTGATTGTCAGAATTCTTTTCTTCTTGGAGCTGCCTTCTCCGGCCCATAAACTTGCAATGTCTCCAGTTCTTACTTCTCTTTTGTAGAAACAGATTTCTTTCTGTAGTAGCAAGATATTTGAAGAGAGGCAGAAAAATTTCTTCTCAGTTTCAAATAGGACATAGTCAATGCAGTGAAGGCCATGGGCTTATACTACAAATAATCAGTCAGTGCCCAGAAAGAGCAAGGTCATAAAGCGCAGTAACTGCTGCCGGTATTTGACGCATCACGCACTGTGCGAAACACGCTGCTTATGGTATACGATTTAATCCTAACACTGCCTTGAAGCAGGTACTATTATCTCCACTTTGAAGATGAAGGAATTAAGACTTGAAGAATTTAGGTATCTCAACAAAGTTCTCACAGCTAATATAAGAGTCAGGATTCAAACCCAGGTCTGTCTGTCTCCATTAGACTGAAGCACTTTAACAGATAATGCAGAGAACTCCTAAATTGTGTCAGCATCTCTCTCCCTCCGTCCTTCCCTCCCTCCCTCCCTCCATCCTTCTCTCCCTCCCTCTCTATCTCCCTCTCCTTCTCTGGATCCCTTCTTACTTCGGCCTCTCATCTCTCTCATAAAAGAACACTTAAATGCAAGGTTGAACCATGTATAGTGTAATGGAACTCAGGTGTCCTAAACAACCTCATCTTACAGAGGTCTAATCCAGAAAAGTATTGAGCATTTATTTGCCATGTGGGATACAATGAGAGCCAAATTTTCTAGAAGGACTAGGTTTGGTGGGAGAGTTTCGCTTTGAACAGCACTGCCACGTTTGTATTTCTGAGAACAGCCTAACTGTTCTCACGTATACAAACCTCATATAAGCCCAACCTTTTTGTCTGTGAATCTGGTGATTCTTCCTATTTGAGGCACTTCTTTATGATGGAAATCCACCCATGTTAAGTTCAGTAATCTAAGCACTAGTTCTTCTGGCTATATGGCATAGTAGTTAGGAATGAATGATTTGGTGAAGAATAGACTTGGGTTCAAATCCCAACTGTGCCACTTACTGGCCAAACACCCTCCATGGGTAAATCACAGCTTTCCACACCTCAGTTTTCCCATTTGTAAAATGAGGATAACAAAACTCCTCTGAGTTGTAATAAGGACAATGAGGTAATGTGTGTAAATCTCTTAGCACAGTGGCACATAGTAAGCAGTCAACAAATGTTAGCTATTAGAACTATTACCACATAGCTCAGGACACAAGTGGCAATTAAAACCAAGGACAAACATTGCAGACCAAAGCAATGAGCCCTTTCTCATTGTGAACCTCCAGAGAGATCTTAGCAATGTGTGTGCCTTGGAACAGAACTGAAGCTGGGCGACACAAAGAGGGAAGCACATTGTCAGCACATCTAAAATGTGTGTCTGCATTCCCCAGGTGTTGTACTCCAACTAGCCATGGCTTGTCACACTAGTCTCTTGTCCCTGTCCCCCTACTCCATGGCATGTCCCTCCAGCGGAAGCCCACCGCAATGATTTCTGAAAATGATTCACTGGGGTGAGAAAAAAAGATGTGAGTACTTCCATTTAAAATTTTTATGGTCTTTTAAACTTAGATTTGATATTTAAAAATAACAGCGATAGACTATTATTTTAATGTTTGTATTGAAAATATATATATACATAAATATACATATATAAAATATACATATATATACACACACACATACGTACACACACACAGATAAATATATTTGGGATATATGCCCAAATTTGTTTTAACTAATAGGGAACGAAATCTGAAAATATGTGAAGATTAGAGCTCTAACCCGTTCTGAAAAGAATCCAAGGTTATAAGCACAGGTACCTTCTGGGACTGGGCTGGTAGATGAATGCAAGGAACTGAAGGAGTGGTAGAGAAAGTGGAGAATTGGAGAATACATGTCCTGCCTCCAAGTGTTTGAAATAAAAAAACACTCGAATATCTTTAATCATTACTTTATAAATGTCTGAACAAGTCAAGATGGCAGGCATCATCCTGTCCTCAAGGACCAGGTGGGTAAATGCCACCATGGGGCTATCAGGTGTTTGCTCATTGGTCCCTGTTAATGTGTTACCCCCAGCAGTCAGTGAAGAGCCCTATCCCAAGTTATCAGGGCAGCTGGGGTAGTCTCTGAATGGAGAGTCAGAATACTGCATTCAAATCCTGGCTCTGCTCCCTTACTCAGATGGCCTGTCCTTGGGTAAGAGACTTAACCCTGAGATTCAATTTCTTCACCTCTTTATGGAATAATAAGACACAGGTCTTATTCTCAGTGAGATCTATAGGTTCAAGGACTCCCATGAGGGTGGACTGTCAACCATTCAGCTGTGTGGCAGTTCACTGAGAATACTGATGATTTACTAGTGGAAAGTCTACTAGGTGGAAGAGGTAGAACAGTTCTGTGTTATGCTGAATGGGAAGATTCAATATAAGGGAGACTTTTTGGAACAGAACTCAAAATCCATACTGCCTTGCCTAATAGTGCCTTCCTTATCACAGACACCCTGAAAATTGAGGCTTTATGTCCATAGATTTTGTTAAAAAAAAAAAGATTCATTTTCAGTGAAAATTTTTGCGTAGACAACTTGTACATTATCTTCAAACACTAAAATGTTACCATTCTCATCCAAATAAAGTGAAAGCCAGTTAAAAAGTAACAGGATTGCTCACAATCTTATGTCCTCTAGGAGGTCAAAAAGAAGGCAGATGTCCTCTTTTATCCTTTAAATCATACAACTCTTTAATCCATCCACACTAGAACTAACTCTGCCCTAACTGTCCTTCGCATACCTGCCACATAGAATAAGTTGTTGAACAATTCACTTGAGCTGGTCCCCAAGACCACGAACTTATATCTACTTACAGAGATGTTGTTCTGGAAAGATTCTGAAGAATAATAAATCATATCAG
This sequence comes from Scalopus aquaticus, assembly GCA_004024925.1. Lineage (NCBI taxonomy): Eukaryota > Metazoa > Chordata > Mammalia > Eulipotyphla > Talpidae > Scalopus > Scalopus aquaticus. The sequence continues at coordinate 211,282 of PVIJ01000019.1, read as the reverse complement.
CTAACAAAACTACAAGCAACTCATTCACAAATCATTTATTTCCAGCCAAGACTTTGCTCCTGAGAAATAGACCCACATGTTCCACCTATAGCTTACCATCTAACATCAACACTTCCAAATAATCACACACACACACACACACACACACACACACACACACACACACACACACACCACCTTCCATCTTCTAACATTCCTTGTCTTAGTGAATAGCATCACCATTTCACCATTCATCCATCCCACTCAGAAGCCAGAGATCATCCTTGATCCCCATTTACTCCCTTGTTCCCCATATCCTGTCACTTTTACATCCAAGAGGCACAATAAGCACCTCTTGAATGCATCTACCCCTTCCCAGTCTCTACCACTCAGGATTTTAGACCATGTCTCCCTGATGTGGTGGCTGGACTACTGCAGTGACGCTCATCTACTCTCACCTTCCTGCCTCTGTTTACTTCATGGGCTTTCTATTACCTCTAAAACAAAGCTTCAAAAATAAGCCACAAGGGACTGGAGTGACTGGCTCATTGATTGACTGCTCAACCTAATTCCTTCTTACTCCCTCTCACTTTTCACACCAGCCACATTGATCTTCTTTCCATTTTTCAAACTCTTACACTTCCATCCATTGGAGAATTTGCTCCCATGTCAGTCCCTCTGCTGGGAAGTCTCTTCTCATCTTTATGTGCCTTGTTAGATATTATTCATTCTTCAGATCCCTGCTCAAGCATTGTGACCTCAAGCAAACCTCTGTTACCTCTCTACCTGGTCAAATTTGCCAAATTTTAGGTTCTTATCCAACATATAACACTTGTCACAGAGTAAGTTGTATATCTGTATATGATTATGCTTATTAATCTGTATGTTCCCCAGTGTTCTATAAAACACACAAAAGCAGTCACAGCATTTCTTGCTCATGTCAGATCCTAGAATACTGAATGGTACCTGGAGTACAGCAAGTCCTCAGTAAATATCTGATTAATAACTAAGCTAATCAATAAGGTGCTTGAAACAAACAATGAATGTTAAATGTGCTGGGACAAGTCTCTTCATCTCTCCAGTCCTGATTTCAATTCTGTGAAATATGGGGGTAGGGGAACAGATAAAGAAAGAAAAGCAGAGGGAATTTGATGGCATCAAGAACCATCAACTACACAAATTCTGCAGTTCCAAAATGAAAAAAAAATTTAAATTATAATGAAATAAAAGATCCACAAAGAAAGTTGTGCTCCTGCTGAGCTCACAAATACATGCTTCTTTTTCCATAAATAGAACAAACAGATGCTATCTGCAAGGCCCACAGCACATCTGCGCGGATGAAGCAGCCGCACTTGAAGTGTCCTGGGAAAGAAATGATTTGCACGCTTTCTCTCTGGAGTACACATGCTCACATGTCCTTTCTAGAGAGCACTGAACCAGCCTCCTTCAGAGAATTGTGGTTGTGGTTTTAGATGTGTTCTTCAAGTTCACCTTTAGTCCCTGTGCTTAAGAAAATATTCATATTAAAAAAGGTTTTGAAAGAAAAAATTGCTGGTTGGAGGGCTTCTTCCCTCCCTGTCACCCTCCCCCTTTCAAGTTTTCACATTTCAGTGTTGTCAAGTTATCATACATTAGCTACTCAAAATACAGGGAATATGAAAAATGACTAAAAGTTTGATGCCAAGTATGAAAACTGCCTGAAGGATGTGGTGGCACCAGCCATTCCAAAGACTTAAATTCTTGCTGGGAAAATAAGACTCTCATTTGCTTACAATATTTTCTTCTAAGGATCCAAGAATCTTTTTCTTAAAGTTTTTAGAAGGTTGGGGGCCTCCCCGGTGGCGCAGCAGTTGAGCGCTGCGCTGTGGAGCTGTTGACAGCGGCGACGCGAGTTCGACGCCCGGCCGGGGAGAATCCCACATGGTGCGGCAGACCTCTCCTGCCTCGCCCGCTGCTCCCCTCAGCAGTGTATTTCTGATCTGCCTGTTCTGCTCCCCACTCTGTCTCTGGTGAACCTTCTCGCCGCCCCACGCCTCTGGCCTGTACCCCAGCTTGTATGTATAAATAAAATTAAAAAAAAAAAGTTTTTAGAAGGTTGGTATGTAATGAGTATTTATAAGCAAGGTGGACATATATTTAATATCTTTTTTAAAAACAAGACAGTAAAAATAGGACTGCAGAACTCAGGTGCTAGAGGGAGAAGGAGAGTGGGGGTGGGAACACATAGGAGAGGGGGCCCAATGGACTCTGGGTGCTTTCATGGTGGGTCTGGTGTGATGACATATATCTGAGGAGGTGTGAACCTGTTCCCCTAAATCATATACAGTGTTGTAATCCAAGGTTACTTTAAATAAATAAATAAAACCAACAAGGCGGTAGCTGAAATAAATTGAAAGTGATTTCTTTATTCCCTCAGGAGATGATGCTAAGAAAAAGAGGTGGGATTGGGAATTATTTGCTCTGGAAGCTCTGGCCACAGAGCAGTTTAATCCAATTTGCATGTAAGACTGAGTTCCTGGAATTGTGTTCCCACGGGACCCCTATACTCCTACCCCTATTTCCACCACTGACTACATGCTGCTTTTTATGGTAACTGGACATTAAGCTTAGTAAAGGCAGCAATGTTCAAGCAATCACTCAGAAAACCAAGCAAGTCTACTACTCTAAAATGGTGACATCTTCAAGAACGTTTAGTTGTTAATGAAACAAACAAGAGAATACTGTATCTACTGACAGTTAAGCCAAACAAGAAAAAAGTTAATGTTTCCTACTCAATATATTTTCTCCTTTCAAACTTCAGACAACTGTACCCTACCCCACCCAGCTACTTGTGACTGGTTCCAAAGAATGACACCAGCTGATGAAAGATGACATTCTTGCAACCCTTTCCCTCAAAAGACTTTTGGTGACATGGCCCATGTCCAGTAGACTACACACTTCATAATCTGCGTCCATCTCTCTGTCCCTGGAGAGACAAGTTCCAAGGGGAAATCATCCTTCCGAGGCAGCGCTGGATCAAACCTTGGGAACTGAAACCAGAAATGTGCAGATCAGCTCAAACTGCTGGCTACCCCCTCGGAAGCTGAGTCACTGACCTGGCTGGTTCATTTAATCACTTGGAAAGTGGTTAGACTGAACAGGACATGTAGTGATTAGTAATTCAGACTGGTCTCAGAGCTTCATGTTTTTCACTGTGAGACGCCAACTGCAGCTTTTCTTTCGGCGTCAACAGGAAGTGAGAATAGCAAGCCAAATTTGACACCACCTGACGTAACCAGTGATGGACTTCAGCCCTTATTTCTCCACCCAATAACAGAGATTTTGAAAGCGAGTCCTAATTAAACACATCAGTACCAGTAGTGGAATAAAAAAGTTAAGAATTAAAGAAAACATATTTTGATAACTCGGATTTAACCCTTTCTTCTCACCTCACATTTTTTACAAAATTTTAAAAATTAAGTCTCAAATATAGATCTGAAGATGGTAAGAATAAAAACTCCTATTCACTAAATGAGCTTTTCCTCACATCAATCAGAAAAAGGCTGTAATGGAGAAAAACACAAAATCTACTTTCTTGATGATTTTTTTCCGTCATGCTGCATTGGTGAAATGTCCCAAACGGGACACAGCCAGACATGGACATCTCGTCAAAAGTAAAACAAACAGACTTTTTGTGAAACATTTCCTATTGCTGGTTACCATCACTACTACAAAGACTGATTCTTGTTCAGATATTTCCAACTACGGTTGTGGTAATAAAATGAGATTTAAAATTCGATCCTTTCAAATTGTGAAGGAAAGTAATGTCTGCACATCTTTGTACTTACCCCTACTTTTACTTTATTTTCTGCCTCTCCTCTCCTATTTACCCCACATCCAGTCCCGAGATTATTTTTCCTAAAGTATCAACTGCTGCGCATTTATTCACATGCAAAATTGTTTGGACCCTGAACCACATATCAGTGATCACAGAGTCAAACACCAAGAAGAAAAGATAAATATGATGTTCTTGCCCTAAAAGAGTTTGCAGTCAGTGATGCTTCTCTAATTAAAGTCTCTGGTTCTCTTTGGGACTCTGAAATCCAGTTTGATTTCAGCCTGATCTTCCTGAAGTCTTACATTTACAGCCTACCAGAATTACCCACTTGTCAAGTACCCACAATCAAGGTCATAGCTCTCTCTCTCCAGCTCCTAGCCTAAAATGCCTTTTCTTCTGCATGTCCAAATTCCCTTGAAACCTAACTCATTTGTCTTCAACCAAACAATTTCTGACTTTCCATGCTTTCCCCTCCCTAAAATTCCAATAGCCCAAAATATGGCAATCAATTTTTCAGTTTGAAACTATCTCATCCTGCCCCAACCAAAATTCAGCTATAGATATGTACATGCATATGCCTGCACATACATACATACACATACACACACACAGTATAAACCTATATGTACAGGCACATCACACAATCTGACATATATACGTAACTTGTTATTTTAAAAAGGGGAGCAAACATGAGACATTTGTTGTATAATGAAACCTTGGGCAAATGTTCCATTAGTATAATGAAGCTGGGATTATTATTTCACCAAAAAAAAGGTGGGCAGGCAAGTCATGTTATTAGGAGAATGTAAATTTCTCTTATAACCCAGCTAGGATAATCTTTAGGAAAAAAATAATTTTTATCATAGGAAGCTTTGTTTATTTCAGATTCTATATGAGAAAACAGTAGCTTCTGGAAATGGAAGCCCTTGTTCCTTCCCCACTTCCTTTTGCAAAACCCAAGAGTTTCTCCTTTCCCTCCTTCCAAATCTGTCCCCCAGCATCCTCACCTGCTCCCAAGAGACAACAAATGTTAGCACGTCCCTCTTTCTTAGAGTCTGATTGGCAGGAACAGTCCATCAGGGCTTCCTTTTCTGTAAGGACAGTGGACTATATGTTAAGGAAGGAGGGCATCGAAATATGGAATATTCTAAAAGGAGAGGATTCTCTGGTACAAAGGAAGGGGAGAAATGAAAGTGCTTGAAAGACCTGGCAATGTGACTACATTGCTTCAAGTGGTGCAAGGGTTAATTAGGTGGACTAACTAAGGAAGCACATCCTGATCCTTTCGTATCCTCCTCAGTGTCTGACTCAGAGACAGTTAGTTATCCTAACTCTTCAGTCAGAAAGGAAAAAAAACACCATCAATCACCAGTGTGGAATGAACTTCCAGGGGTTATCCCAGTAAGTACATCACTGCTCATTATAAACTAAACTACCAGGCAAGACGTACCTGACAATAAGTCTAGGAAACTCTAAAGTTGATTGCCACCTTCCTCGCCAGCTTCTACCTTCCCAGAAGAAACCCCAGGGACTCAGAATTACTCAGGTTCTAGCACTGGATGACCAGAGATGTCCTTTGATTGCAAGAAATGAGGACATTAGAAAGATTTCCTTTGACTGCCTTTTTTCCACCTGACCACTACTGTTTCCATCACAATTTCAACACATAAACTCAATGGTAGCACACATTCCATACGTTAGTATTATAGCCTTTGTCATGTAATCTTGCTATGACCATTTAATATATGTGCCAGGATTTATTGAGTCTTTAATCAATTTATTTATCTGTAAAACAATTAATGATAACACAGGCCTACAGCCATAGAGTTTTAGGTATTAAATGACTTAGCATGACTTTTTGTGTTCAAACCAAGCATCAGAAAACTTTTCTGTAAAGGGACAGGCAGATATCATTTAAGCTTTTCAGTTCATGCAATCTCTATCTCAACTATTCACTTTGGTCACTTGAGAGTAAAATCAGTCACAGACAAATGTGTGAGGTTGTGTTTCAATAAAACTTTATTTATAAAAATAGATGGTACGCTGGCCTATACCCACAGGCAATATTTTCATGGTCTCTGGCTTAGAGAATAAGTGTTCAATAAATGTGTTATTATTACATTTATTATCCTAACTAACATTGACAATTCTTCATTTTCACAGTTTGCTTACCTTTCTTAGTAGCATCTGTAACTGAATTCTGGACAACTTAATTTACCTGTCCTTCACTATAGCCACGTATGCAGGAAGGAAACAGAGGATTTTTAACTTGCTTATACATGCATATCATCTAGTGGTAGAAAAGTGTAACTACAAGATTTAAAAATATGACCTCCTTCAAGGCCATTCTTGTTCAAGAACATTCTTGGTAAAAGGGCAGCCTCCTCAGTCTGCCCTCAGTGGGCATTAGCAACTGAACAATAAAGCCCAGTTATATCCATTTGGTTTCAAGGAAATTTCCAACATGGCCTTGAAGGCGGGTAGAGGCAGTGAGGCTTATAATGCAGGACTTTGCGTAAGAAGCAAAAGAGTTCATTGAGGAGGGAAAGAATCTATTTAAGAAATAAACTCATTAATCAATTATCTGTATCATATGAGTCTGTTTAATAATACTAAGATACTTCAGAGAGTAATACAGCATAGATACATGTTTATCTTAATATTAGCCTCCATGAAAGTATTCAATGAACCCTTAGCAAGAAATGGAAAAAGCTCTGAGTCCAGATCATAGTTTTCTGTTTCTAGCCTTAGTCTTCACTCTCTGTTGATCACCTTTTATGCTTATACTTATCTACATTCCATGATGACCCACACCAACTTTGCTACTGTTTGCACCATTGCCACCCATCCTAGCTATCGAAAATGTTCAATCTCTTTCTGCAACTGTGTGCAGGTTAGAATGAAAAGAGCTTGCATCTTCCTGAAAACCACTCTTCTGGAACTCTGGCTCTTCACTTTTAATATTTTCTGCAGAGAGCCTATCTATCAGCATATTCTCTGAGAAATATTTTGATATGTAGATGCCTGCAGATGATTTTTTACTGTCTGTTATTATGATGGAGTGAGATCAGGAGACAAATTTTTTAAATGTCATTTTTTAATGGTGAGAAAAAAAAATCTTCCTACTCTATACTTCCTGAATGTGTTTCCCTCACTAAACAGAAGTCATTTATGGACATTTTTAGGGTGACTTTTTAAAAGAACCCTGACATGTAGCAAACTGATATTTTTTACCTTCTCCTGGAATCAGTAGGAAATATTGGGTTAATATCTCACTGGCAAGTTCATATTCCACTAATGGGGAGAACAGAAGTATGGGGCGTTTTGTCAGTAACCTCAATCTTCCAAGGCTCTCCGCCCTCAGATCCGTTCCTCTCTTGCTGAGACCCATAGGTATTTAGGTTTTTTCAAATGCTTTCTTACCATTACAACCACCATCCATAACAGCTGGCTGCCTGAGACCTGATTCTCCATGTTTTTTTTTGTGGTAGTCTCAATTCCTGGGCCCCTGGGCCTCTTCCCCTTCATTCCTACTGCCTTGACATAGAAGGGTCACCCTGCATTGCTTTTGAGGAAATCCTCAACGCCATTCTATAGTTCCAAATGAAATCCCCATTTTGTTTATGCAAATCTTGAACCTGACCAGAAAAATTGGACTGAATTGGCCCCTGCACGATTTGGACTCTCTCTGTGATTTTTGGCTATTTGTTCGTCCCAGTAGTTTACAATGATGTGTAAGATTTTCCACAGTGGTCATATAACATACCCATTCTTCCTGACTCCTACCTTGGGGATGTTAGGTTTTAGGATGTCCACGGGGATAAGCGTCAAGGGAACACAGGCGTGCTATGGACAGAGCTCTCCAGAGTCTGCTCCTAGCTAGGACAGAATTTAGCTGCATGCTCACCAAATCCTCCTCCAAAGATGAGGAGTTTGGCCTCAATGAGAAATTAAGCCTCTTTATGGTCAAATAGCTCTCATGCTAGATGCATCTGAGATTATTTTTAAAGAGGTCATCTGGGTTCTAATTACATGTTTTGATTGTCATCTTAGGTAAAGTTGCCGCTGTAAGTAGGATTCTGTGATGCCCGGTCATTTCGTCAACCTTCCACCCTCTGCTACCAGTATATTGAAACATTAGCTTTACATCGTTATCGGGAGTAAATCCTCCACTTTGGGCATTGTTTAACATTTCACCCAGCAATGCCCTTGCCACTGAAGGATCACCCAATATGGATTTGAACTTGTCTAGTTATAAATCCTGGACCTGATTCCTGTCAGAGTTGTCTTCCGTCCCATAACAAAGCCCTCAGGGCCGGCTCTCGGACTCGCCTGGGTTTAGCATGGACTTCACCACCCTCCATATTAGAAAGAATCAAGAGATCTGAGAAGCCTTCTGGATACTATGTAGGTTTCCTTCCATTTCAAATTCTCTGTTCCCAAGTACTGCAAGAAAGAGATATTTTTGAATTTTTATTTGTGGCATATATCCTGCTTATGCCAGCAGATGCGTCAAAGATACCGCAACTAAAATAGGATTTTTATAGGAAAACAGAATTTGGGGCCTTAATTAATTGCTGACATCATATGTATTCCCTCAGAAAACTAGCTATTCAGAAACAACTCTGCTCCCTTCTAGCATAATTTACCCCCCACCTCTTCCTTATTATTAAGCACATATGTATAGTAACAGATCTGCGCCTTGCCGACTTCTTCCTTGTCAGCCACTCATACCCAACTGATGCTATAATCCTCCCTCTTTCACATTACAATTAGTTATTGTGCAAATGAGTATGTTCTCCCAGGAACAGATTGTGATTTTAGGTGGAGCAGAACAGGCATCAAAAGCAGATGAATACTCAGCAAGCCAAGATTGGCACCTTACCACAAATGTCCTCCTTAAGACACAAGGGAAGAAAAAAATAAACACAAAGAAAGAGAAATAAAAATAATAGGAAAAAAGTGAGATAAAATTACTTTAAAAGAAACTTGGAACCAAGTTTCTAATGATGTCATCTATTTTATGGAATGTACATACATTTTCTGAATTTTCATTCTTGAGACAGAATCCTTGTAGTCTCAGCCTAAACATTGAGGTTAATTCCTCCACTTTTCCTGCACACCAAATCCATGTCCCAACAAAATAACTATTTTACTATTTTGTTCCTAAATACATATCAGTGCCATTATTTATATTAGTCTTACCACCTGCAATGCCTATTCTTGGTCATAAAGAAATTCCATGCATTCTTCAAATAGCACACTGCTCATTATGTCTTAAAATGTAAAGGAAGAATGATGAACACGCCATGGAGAGATGCTGAATATGGAATGAGCCTGCCCATTTTTGCAGTGCTTTTAATTTTGGTGGCAGACACGGAGGATGCAGAATGGACCTGGCTATAAAGGAGACCTAAGGAGCCTATCTGATGACTTTCTAGAACTGTGTGCTTCCTTGATGATAAGTGATTTAGTTCACTACTTCCTAAAACATATGTCATCTGTTCAAAATCACTGCTCATAATCAGTCAGTATCATGGTCTTTGAGAATGTACATGGGAAGAAAGCCAAGAACAGTAACACCCGAGAAATTACACTACCAAGAGAAAATTAGTATCTATACTGGGAAGTGAAGTTTTATTGACACTTCCTAGATTTAGGCAGTATGTAAGACTTTATGTGGTCTCTAATAAATTGAGCCCTCATAAAAAACAATAACAACAAATCCCTATAAGGCAAGCATGAGTATCTTCATTTCGCAGTTGAAGGAGGTTCCGGAACTTGCCCAAGTTTCCACAGTTAATTAATGAGTAACAGGTCAATCCAATTATACAACCTAAATTCTTCCCTCTTCCTCAAAGCTTCTTCGCTGCTTTCAGAAAGTCTGACAGCCGAGGTCTCATCCTGCCCATGTGCTCTCTCAGTCACTGCTTGCCCAAGTGTAACTGCAGATTCTTGAATCTGAATGTCAGTGTGGTGGCAGGAATGGTTTGGAAACAGGGATCCAATAGATAAAGCTCAAAAGATGGTTGGGAGCCCTCAAGTTCCCCTTCCCTGTCTCCTGTGTTTCCCGTGTAGCCTCCAGCCAAACATTTAATTCCCACTTTCAGAAATTCCATGTGTTTCTCCTGTTGTCTGAATTCTCTCATGGAGAATGGCTACTCTTCTAGACTTCTGGAAGCCTTTTCCCTATACCATACAGTTCCTCCTTCCTGCCTTGCAGACACAATTGCTTCTGAATTTATCTGAAAGATCATTTCCTAAATACTTCTTTTAACTTTAGCAGTTCGAGGTACTTTACCTTCTTGTTCACATATCATGTTTTCTGCTAACCTGGGAACTATTCAGGAGCTAAGTGCTGCCCTATTTATCTCAGCAACTCAATGCTTAATAACACACATTGAATAAAGGAACAGATTAAAAGATGAATGTTTTGCGTACATGCAAACACCTATCTGCTCAGAGCTTCGCGCATCAGAAAGTTTGACATCTAAAGCCAATGCATCTTTTTTAGAAACTTATCATCTGTGTTTAAGAGGTTTTTTGGTTTTCCTTTTTTAAAAATATGCCTAAAAAAATAAGTAAATAAAAATAAACGGGCTAAAATCGAGTCTTTCCTGCCTATTGGGGAAAAATGGTTCTGATCACTTTCATGAGAGATACAATCAGAAATTAAAAGCCGAGAAGCTGTTGAGGAATTATTTATGGCATTGAATTGTGTGGCATCCAGCTGAAATAAGTTGCAAGTTAGTTCTTAGCTTCTCCTGATGGAGAAATGGAGGTAGGTGGGTAAAGAGTGAAGGGGGAGAGGAAGTGCTGTCTGTGCATGGAGCTCTGGGTCAGGACTTCTCAACCCCGCTGCACATTACAATCACCTGGGGAGCTCTATAAAACCCCGGCTGCTTGGTTCCCACCCTTAGGGCATCGCATTTAATAGGATCGAAGTGGGGCCTTGGCATCAGTACTTTTAAAGCTCCCTAGATGTTTTTAATGTGCAACCAGCCATGAGATAACTCCTCCAGAGACAAGGTTACTCTGCCATATCTGTACATTTCTGTGACTGGGGGGGCCAGAAACAGAAATTCGTTCTCTGTTACTGGGTCCGTTTGCATCTTATTTCAGACTCCGTCGGCCAAGATCTTTACACCTTCCCACCATCAGCACAGCAGGAAGCTTGCCAGCAGCTTGTACCTCCAGAACTTGTGTGATGGGGAAGGAGCGGGGAGCCGATATCGCTTACATTTATAAGCACATCAGACAAAGCCTGTGCTACAGGAAGGGGCAAGGAGAAAACAGCATTCCTCCCAAGCAGTTCTCATCCACTTTTGTTGTGTGTGGTTGGCACCAGGTAAAGAGATCGGAAGAAAAACACTTGGGAAATATTGTGATACTGCCGCAGCTGTGCCTGCATAGGAAAAACTGCCTGAGGCGTCCCCTTCTCTTTAAGGCTTCTTCAGCACTTTGTTTTCCTGTTTGGAAACAAATGAAACTGAAAAGTTTCAAGATGCTTCTCTACGATTACACAATCTTTCTCCCTCGCTCCCATCTACGCCTGCAAAACGGCAGCCCCTCGTCTTCCAGCCAGAGCCACTGGACATTCCCCAGAAGGTCACTCTCTTCCCCCCCCCACACCCCCATCCCCCAAAAGCTGCTGCTTTGCTGGAAACTCAAACCCACTTGGCTGTTCTGCTTAAGCTTTGTGTTTTCGGCTGTATTTCCAAAAGACTCTTGGAAATTTTATGTTTGTATTTTCCCCCTTTTCTGGCTTCATGTTCTCCTATGTAAATGAAGAAAGCTCTTCCAGTAGGAAAGGAAAGCACAGTTGGAGCGTTTGCTGATTTCATACACATTTGCTCCCATTTAAAGTAACTTGCATATAGCATTCTGTACTGCTTAGTGGAAATTCAGAAGAATTTAAGAAAAAGCCCTTTAAAGATCGATTCCAATAAAGGACAAAGCAAATAAAAACAGAGCCACACAAATTCATCTGAGAAATAAATATTGCAGCCATATTGCTGAATGTTATTAAATTTTATTCATTTCAGCCTTTTGTTATTCAGTTATTAAATATGCAGCATTTTCCCTACTAAATCTTTTCTCATGTAGATACTTCCATTTCTTATGGTTATGTTTATGCATTTAACTTTCAGTACTGAAGTCCATGCCACCTCCTTGACCCCCGCCCCACACCCCGAAGAAAATTTTAAAAACCAAGTGATAAAAATTAGGGAAGTCATGGCTAAGGAGATTTTCCATTGGTTCTGTCTACTTTAGGGCCAAGATTAGGCAGAAAATAAGGTAATAAATATCATTCAAAGGCAAAAGGAAAATCAAGAATACTGAATCTACCTGCATTTAGAATTTTCATACTCCATTCATTAGGAAATGTTCACATTGCTTTAGTTGTTTTTTTTTTTTTTTAATATATTGCATTAAAAAAATCTTGATTTCTTGATTATTGGGTTTTGGGGGGAAATTTTAAATCCCTTCAATTTTGTGTCCAAGTTCCAAGTAGAAGGCCTAGGAACCAGGCACCAATTTGTGCAGTTCAAGCAGAGGATGTATTGGCTACAGGGTTGTCCCAAACAAGAGGGTTTTTGTGGTTAATTTCTCGGAAATCTTGGAGGGCCCTGAAAACTGTACTTGGGTCTATAGGTTGTGGTTAGAAATAGAGCAAGATGACATGACTTAGGAGGTATCTCTGAACAAAACCAGAAACTCAACACTCTTGTCTTAGAAGCAATGTGTCCACCAATTCAATTCCACAAGATATTTGCTGAGCCCCTCCCAGGATCAGTAATGTGCTAGGTGCAACCGTACAAAAAGGAAGAAGATAGCTACAATCCTGCTTCTGAGGAGTTCACAACCAATGAAAAATTCAAGTCAGGTTAAAAAAATCTGAGGCACAATATCAGAGCTATAATAAAAGTAGTATAGGAAGCGCCTTAGCACAAAGGCAAGGGCTTCTGATCTTGAGGAAAGCCTTCCATGTGATAGCATAGAAAAGGACTTTGTATGTGGGACGCTTCAACTCATGCATAAACCATATTCTTTGACTCAAAGTGTACGTGGCTAAGACCTCCTGCAAGCACAACTTGAAAACATGCCTCAGATGTCTGTGCTGTTTGTCCAGTCTACCATCTCCACACCCATCAGCAGGACATGTGCTCTGAGTTGTTTGAACAGTAGTAATGATGGCTCACTCTCAGCTATCTACACCCTCTAGTTTGGTTCCATTGGTGACCAAGGACACACATTTGTTAAAAAGCTGGACAAGGGCAAGGGTGCCAAGTCTTGTAATGAAATAACTTACCTCTATTAAAAGCTACAGCATATTAGAGTTGCACCTTCACCCTTGACTTCATGATGAATGGTGGATTGTTAATACCATTTTATCAGTTACTTTAATATGAAGATTTCAAAGCAGTTAAGAGTCCTTGTTGGGTCATAATTGAGGCTAATCAGAGAAAATAGAAGAGACAATGATTGAGGGAAAATTCTTTACTAAAATCCCACCTTTGCGTAAGAGACATTAAGTCACCAGAACCCTTTGGATTTAGAAGAAAAAACTGAGTTTGTTATATGAGCCTGTTTAACCTAGAAGTAAAATGCTTCAGTCTGAAACTTATTGCCACAAACGAGCTTTCACGGGTTAAGCCTGGGTCACTTATTTCTTGAACTATGTACACATGGAAATAGCTAATCCCTTCGCGTGAACACTCATTCCTGATGCTTCTTTCCATGTGGACGGAGCTCACTGGCAAGACCCTCCTAGCTGGCCTCATCCTCACTACCTCCCATTCCACTAGAGAGTCTGGAATGAGCATTGAGACTTCTGTTATCTCCCCTTGAGGGCATTCTTGTCAGAGGAAACAGATGTTCTTTGCTTCTCTAGAGTGAGACCAGAGCCCCAGCCAGTTTAAGAGCACACCTGCGTCCTTCTGAGGTTCTCATTGAGGAAGCCAGAGAGAGTGTCAGTTTCATCAGTCTTAAAAGTGACATTTAGTCCCCACTTTCCTTACTCCTTCATCTTGTCTCTCAATTGGTTCAGGTCTTGAGCAGAGAAGAGGAGTACTATATAATACCCCTATGCCCCCATCAAGTTTCTCTTAGTGTCTAATTGCTTAGCCTAAATCAGTCAAGCTGGCACTGTCATAAAGAAATACCAGAACGGAAAAGAATCGCAAAAGTCTTTGAAATCAATCGCTTGCCTTTCAACACAATAAGATAAAATACAGCAGAATTAACTGAACACTTAACATGTCCACGTTTGTTCAGCAATTGTTTAACATGAATTATCTCTTGCATACCTTTCTACAGCCAATAAATTGTCACGACATTAACCTTATTTTACAGATGAGGAAAGTTTTCAAACTTGACCCAAGTTATATAGCTATATATAATAGTGGTGGAATCAGAATGTAAAGTCAGGTCTGTCTGAATCCAGAGGTCTCTGGATTAACCTAAATGACTGTTCTTATCATTCCATCAGATGGATGGCCACATTCTGCTTAAAGATCAAAAACAATAGTTGATTCAAAGAGCATTGGAAAGCAAAGTTCACAAAAACATATTTGAAGATATAGAAGTGATTAGATTCACTGAAAGTCTTGCTTAGCCTGAGCATGACACCAGAACCCTGAAATCTGTCAGTACAAAGCATTGTTTCAGTCGTAAATGCAAGAAAAACACAAGCTCTGCTGGGCAGATTGACTAGGAAAATGTGGTGCTTCTATCAGAAGTTTGTAGTTTTAAGATTCCCTTGTGTTTTAGTGGCACCAACACACAAAGGGAATTAAGCCATTTTGATCTCCAATAATGAGAAACATGGCTGACGCTCAGACCTGAAACTATTTAACGCAAGTTAATCCTTGAAACAAATCTGGAATGAAATGAGGGAGAAAAAAAATCTTATTATGGTAGACATCAACTAATGGGTTGCATTTCTTTCTTCTCAATTAGAAATGGCAGAGGGGTTTTAATTATTTTTCCCTAGCAAGCACATCAAAACATATCTACACAAAAACACAGCAAATATGTTATAAACTTATTTAAGCCAAAGAGCTCGTCAACACTGTTTGCAATTATGAAATCATTTGGGGATATGCTATTTTTTTTGGAAGGAATTGTTTTTCTCTTAGATGCAAACCACATCACAGTCCATCGGGCATAAATCTTTTATTCTATCTTCAAGAGCAAAAATGGAAATTGTGCAACAAAGGCGCCACTGATAAAATGCAACTAGCCCCCCAGAATCACTGAGATGATCTCATTAGTTAGAAGAGATATCAGGGAATGTCCTGGTTTCAGACATGCTCTTTTGAGGGAAAAGAAATTATTGAAATTAAATGTTGCCCAAGGAATTCCAAAGACAAATTAATGAGAATTTTAGTCCCTCTTCTCCAGATGTTATCATGTGCATTAAAGAAAAAAGAGGCTTTCTCAGAGATTTCTTTGTCAGTTGGTGAACAGTAAAGGAGTAAAATAATGTATGGCACTTCATAAGACCAAGGCTCAGGATTCAGACAATCTGTCTCAATTCTGACTTTTCTACTTAAGGGCTGAAGAAGTCTTATCTATGTGTGTGTCTCATTTTCCAGTTCCTTCATTTAACATTTGGGATAAGAATAAGACCCATTCCATACCTTTCTGTGAGAATTAAATGACATAATAAATGTAAAGCATATCATATGTATAGAGATTATTATTGTTTTATTACTATTACCACCATAATTATTACCATTTTGTCAGTTTTCAACAGCAATACAAAATAGAACAGTAGAGTTAGGTTACAGTCACGTGGCTCAGGGACAGGCCAGGAAGTCAGAAATGAGTGTTTACACATTCAAAAACCAAAGTTAGAAAACCAAAAATAAGGATACAATGAGCTAAGAACCCAAAGGGCAATTTGAGTAATGAAGGAAAACCCAAGGATGACAACTTTAGGGATGGTGCCAATGGTTCAATTACTTTGTTTTGGGTTCAACTTTATCACGCCAGATTTGCCTCACTGAATCAGACATTCTTCCTTTGTCATCTTCATCGAATCAATTGCCTCTTTCTTACCTTATTCTGGGTCCAGAAATTCTTATCAAGTGAATATAGAAAACATGGATCATAATGGACTGGCATTCAGTGCAGACTCCTTTATTTCTGGGGCATTTGAGGGTGAAGTAGTTGAAAGACAACTCCTACCTGAGATAAAAGGCAAATATTTTCTCTCAAGTAAGAAACAGGCGCCCAAACTTTGAATACAAAAAGGTGAACACAGCTAAACCCACAGCAAGATTACTTCATGGAAAGCCTCTGAGCTGAAAATGTAAGGGTACTACCCCTACCGGTTTGCATCTCAAAAAGCAAAGGGATTTAAAAAAAAAAAAAAAAAAAAGTCAGTCCCCCCTATGAATTTGAATCCTTGTGAGATGAAGTCTAGGAGTTTGCAAAAATTTCCCAAAGAGATTCTTATGTACACTAACTATTAGCAATTAAACTACAGCCAAGGCTAGTTAGCTGAGGACACAGGTCCACTGAGACAATAGGAGACGTAGAAATTAGGAAGTTAGTCATTGCTTGCATTATCTGATTCTCCAAACTCCTCCAATTAATTTTGTTCTATTTAAGTTTCAACTATTCATGATCCAATAAAGGGTATAGGGATTGTGGTAGCAAAAACAAAAACACACACACACACACACAAAAAAAACACTTGGCAACATAATTCTGCTTCCCTCATAATATAATAAAAATTTTGGTGTGGTAGTATGGCATCAATTGGGGTAACTGCCAAACTTTGAAGACTTGTCCCCATTGGGTCTATCATTATCTAAGGGCTCTAGAAGAAGACTAAAGAGATAGAAGATGTAATTCCTGCATTGGGGGAGTTGCTGGGGCATTTACTGAATTTAATTGAATGAGAGCTATTGCTAAGAATTTGAAAGGTCTGCAAGGGGGGTAAGAAAAAATAAAATGAACTAACATTTCTTGAGAATTCATATTCAGACAGGACTCTTTTATATTCTAAGTTACTGCCATGCCTACAGCCCATCGTGAAGGTGATCTTCACACATGCTGTCCCTTAGACCATCCCACCAGGGCATGCTCTTCAAACAGGACATTCTCGCATGCAGCACTTGGCCCTTGGGCACAAAAGGGCACCTGACAGCAGGACAAGCAAACTACCTCCTGCCCTGTGACCTACAAGGTCACCAGCTTCAAAAGTTTTACGTTTTAAGTAGCAATTAGCCACAGCTTTCAGATTCCCTAGGGAATTTGTCCTAGTGATATGAGCCTCTCCTTTAGCCCTTACTTTGACCTTATATTATTAGAGATTCTCTTGCCCGTTTTAGAAATGAGCAAACTAGAACTCAGCAAGAATAAATAATATTCCAAGCTAGGAAGGTATCAATGCAGAGCTTTATTAGCCAAAGTTTATACTTGCACAGAAGAGAGACCTAGAATCTCTAAAATGATGTTATAAAAAAATCAATAAAAAGGAAGAGTTCTCCAACAACTGGAACTCTGCCAAAGTGAGTCATTTCAAGATCTACAGACATTTTTACACAAAGATCAAATAACCCCTGCTTGTGGACATTGTTCTAGAAAGGAAAAGGTAGACAAGATGATTCTATAATCTCTCCCAACCTAAGATATAATTTATTAGCAAACAGCTGGGCACCACATTAATTTCTCTTTTGTCTTGGCAAAAATAAAATGTATTATTGCAGAAACCACTATTGGCAATGTGGTTGCCTTATAAAAGTAGAAAAGAAGCTGGGAAAACTATTTTCTTCTCAGGATTTTCAGAGATGGCTTTTGCTCGATCGGGGTTTTAAGGATATGCAAGTGTAGTGTAGTGGTTTAAAACACTGGTAAAAGTGGGTTTCTGTATGGCTCTGCCACTTCTGAGCTGTATGACTTTGGGCATCTGGCTTAACCTTTCTGAAATTCATTTTCTTCATCTGAAATAACCTACCTCACAAGGTTGTTGAAATAATGCTTGTAAAGCACTTAGCACAGAGCACATATCAAACTGTCAATAGATGGTAACCATTAGCTATCGTACAGTAAAGCAGGTTGATGACATAGCCATGTGTTTTTTGAGCTGCTGCATTGCCCTGGAAGAGGCAGTTTCTGAAAATTCCCGGGGATAAAAATCAATGAAATACTGTCCAATATGTGATAAAAAGATACTTTTTAAACTTAAAGGTTTTTTTTTTTTTAATAGGACACAGAACCTAGGGTTTGGATTCCAACAGATCTGGTTTTTCTTCACTGCTCAGTGTCTGTTAAGATATTTAATAAAAGATTTATCCCTCCTATATTTCAGTGGTCTACCCTATAAAATGGGGATATATAGTTAGTTGACATGTTTTGGGCTGCAAGTAACTGAATGTCTGAGTACAACTGGTTTAAACAATGACGGTTTATTTTTCTAATATAAATAGTCATTCCAGAGTTTATTTGGCAACTCAACTTTCAGAAATTGAGTTGGTTTATTTGAATTGTTTTGGTTCCTTCACCCTTGTGATTTTAAGATGGCTACAAAATTTCCAAGAAGCATTTTTTCACAGGAAAATGACCAAATCTGAAACTCAGGAGGGAAGCATTTCCCTTGGTGCAATGTTGTCTTTCCACCAAAAAAAGAAAATCTTTCCCGGAAACCCCCAGCAACAGCTCCTTATATTTCACTGCTCAAAACTGAGTCACATGCCCACCTCTATACCAATCACTAGTGAAGAAGAATGCTACTGTAATGAAGCTAAATGGTTGAATTGCTCTTAGACACTAAAGAGCACAAAAGGAAAAAAACTTCACCTTTTTGTCTAAGACTTGCCTTTACAGGTGAGGAATAGCAACAAACTTGAGCTGAGGTCTGGGGTTGACTGGGAACTGAAAACACAGGGAAAAGGGGGTTACCTACAGGAGGGACACCTTGGAAAATACTGAATCCTTACCCTGGACTCCTGTTATAAACAAAATCTTTTCTAATTGGTTTGGACGGATGGGAACCTTACTCAGTCCCATGGTCACTGTTACTTTGAGGTGCTTACCTCTTTTGACCTTTGGCCCTTGTCTCCTGAATTACTTTGTTTCCAAAAAGCTGGAGACATTAAAACATCCAAATAATTCTCACTACATGGGATTATAACCCTGTGACAACTCTGTGATAACAGTCATACCTCAAGTTAGTTAAGGAAAAATTCTGTTCCTCTATGGACTCCAAACCTATGCCCCTACTTAATAAGAAGCAGTTCCAGAAGATGGATCTTTGCCCACTGTCCCTCAAGAATGAGGAACAGGGTATAAACAGAGGAGGAAACTGTCACTGATCAGTAACCCTATGTTCCTTGTCCTTGTCTGTTGTCCTCCACTTGTTTATCTTTTCTTGCAGGCAAAACCAGAAAGCCAGGCAAAACTGGGTGAAACCAAGGTGGAAGAAGACATAAGAGAAGGTTAAGCCACAGTCTCATTATCTTGGTAAAAAATCATACGTATCAGCAGCATGACAAATTCAGTCAAGATCAAATTTCAAAGAAAAAGGGGCAAGAACACAGGTCCTGAAAAACCCTGCCTACTGCTCTGAAATTCTGCTGATGCTGATTGTTTAGCCTCTTCCCTTCCCTAGTCCCTGCTTCTCCCCAGTTCACGGAGATGGCCTTTATGACTAGTCCACCATGTCCTCAGGTTTGCTGACACCTGGTTTAGACCTGATTTCCCTCTACCAACTCCTGTCACTGAGTTTTGACCTCTGAGCAGGAAGTAGCAGATCCCCCAAAACTCCTGTAGCAATAACACGACTGAATCAATGTTCATCCCCCAAGACTGGGAAAGAAAGGATCTATACCATTTTACATACAAATAAATCAGAGTTTTGTTAGTTTGGAGGAGTGTGGAAGATGGTAGACAGAAAGTAGAAACCACTCCTCATATCTTCTGAGTGTAATGAGAAGCTTGAAAGATATTATAAGGCATCTAGCAAATGGTAAGTGCTCAATACATATTTGATCCTCCTGAGTAATCAGAAGATTTTAAAACCATAATCTCCTCAAGTTAAATTACCCCAAGACAGAGAGTGTTGATTTACATAGATATATTAGGAATAGCTACTTAAAATCAAAAAAGTCTTTCTTAGCAAAATTTCACCATCAATTAATGTAAATATTGAATCTCCAATTCATTTATCTTAATGAATGAAAGCTAAAACAAAATATAGACGTCAATTTTTGACACATATCTGTTGCAGCCAATATGTCCATATTAATATATCATCATCATCTTTACCATCATTCATTGAGTATTCATTATTCCTATAGAAATCATGTTTGGGATAGGAATAAAGTGTCATACATAATCATTTAGCCCATAAAGTTTGTAGGCCCGCAATGGAGCATGACTATTCATTTATAGCAAGAGGTATGAACATCAGCTTAGCTTAAAAAAAGGTTTTGAGACAGTCCTTATTGTACATTTATTTGTTGGTGACACTTTACGTAGTGTTTAAATACACAAAAATTTTCATGCATTCATACCTGTACTTCCTACGTAGGCCATCCCTTACCCTTAGCAAGCTTATTCCCATCTTGTAAAATCCAACTCAATTATTTTTCTCAGCTTCAAAGACTTTTTTGACCACCCCAGACAATAATTTCCTCATCTGATTTCCCAAAACTATATTCTTTTGTCCCACTAAACACTGTAGTTATTTGTTCATGTATCTCTTTCCTTTACTAGAGTAAAAGCTCTTGGGGGAAAGAACTGTGTCATCTTCATGCTAATAACCCCAGTGTCCAGTGCGTCATTCATCATGTATTGTAATGATACAGGCAATAGATATTGAATGAGTGATAACTGTGTTTTGTGCACCTACTATGTGCCAGATACTATAAGAGAAGCTTAAGATATAATATCTTACTGAGTCTTTCAGCAAGCCTATAAAAGAAAAGAATAAATCTCAGAGAAATTAAGTAGTTTACCTAAGATAAAGCATTTTACTGAGGGCAGAATCTCCCTTTGAGCCTATCTCTATCTTTCTCCAAAGTCTGGATATTCTCCAGGGTGTTACAAAGTCTTTGTGGCTGGAGCAATCTCAACAACATTAGCCAAAAGTACCATTTATGTGTTTACTTTGACTTCTCTTGTTTTCTCTTTTATAATATACTAGGAGCCATACCCTTCGTGTATTAGAAAGAAAAAAAATTAACCAAAGCAAATAAATTATTATTTTCATTTCCTTCTTTTAGACAAACTCCGTCCTACAGTGCTGTAATGAAAAGCTTAAGTAAATGTGTGATTATTCTATAAATAAGCCATCTCAGGCTGACTTTAATGCAGAGGAAAACTTGGTTGCCTACTGCTGGGGTTTTACAGTGATAATCACATCTCTCTTCTCCCAAGTGAAGAGTAGACTTATGAGTCAAGTAGAAGATAAAAATATTTACTTCTACTAAAACTAATTTAAAAAAGAGAGCATGGTACCACAACCAGATCCCCAATGGGGCCCATGCACACCCCCAAAAGCTGTGCATACTGACTCTTTAACATGTCATAGATGCCCCCTTTATGTGAAGAGTTTCTTCTGCTGTGGGGTCACTTCACCTGGGAAGTTATAAACCAACTACTCCTCCCACCTCCCCACCCCAGCAGCTCACTGGTTCCCTGTCCAAACTGTCTTAACTGCTGTGATCTCTAGGTCCTGGGGCGTTCTCCTGTGGCTCAGACAGACATGAACTGCAGCCACGTCCTTCCGTATTCTGCTCCCCACCCTTCCTATTCTGTTCCTAGTCTCCCTTATAGGTATCCCTATGAACATCCTTTCAATAAACCACGTGTACTCAAATCTCTGCTGCAAGATCTTCTTCTAGAGAATATACCTTAAGATGCGTGGCTTCAATGTGAGACCACAATTAGGCTCTCTAATCCCACCACCTATAATTGCACTGTGAATTTATGTTCATTACCACCACCCCTATTAGAAGAATAGCTGGACATCAGCAAGGAAGCACAGAAATGGCTTTTGCAGAGAAAGGGAGACCAGAAAGATACCAAAATGTTTTCCCATACTTTTCCTTCCAGAGAAGCATAGCAAGAGCTCCATTTTAACTATTGCTAACCCATACAGAGCCTTGGTGTGAAGCTGGAAAAGGCCACTGGCAATAGTAGAACCCATACTAATGTGGGCATGGCTTTGTGAACTGAGAATAACTCAATTACAGCTGTTCTCAGCCACTTGTTCTGGTTACATTGTGTGGAACCAATCTGTATAGCAGTATTGGAATCCCTCTCCCCTTTGCACAAACATGATCGGGGTATAAGCCCTTCCCGCTCAGCATCCATAGTGTGCAAGGTTGGGGGAGGGGGAACTAATAGTAACAAATAGACAAACAAATCTCCAACCTTGGGGTTCAAATCCTGTATGGCCCACTAATTACTAATGTGACCCTAAGCAAACTACTTCACATTTTTTTAAATTTAATTTTCTCCTCTTAAATATAAGAACTATAAAATTATATTCCTCATAGAGTTGTGGTGAAGATTAAATGAGCTAATACATCATAAGGTGTCTAGAGTAGTTTCTGATATACAATAAGCTCTAGATAAATGAGATATCATTACACATCAGAAATACACATGAAAAACTCAAAGGAGTGCACCCCACTTAATTTGGGTGGCAAGGTCAGGAAAAATGCCACCATCTGGAATTGAAACAAATGGAAGAAACTATAGTAGAAGAGATTGCTTACCAGAGATATTGCTCCAATGTAAGGAGATGGTTTATAAGCTGCTTGCTACTGTGAAAATGTACATTCCCAAACCTCCAGTAAAAAATCCATTTACCATCTAAAGTAAAGCACCCAAGGAATGTGACCTGAAGAGCATAATTACTATCTACTAATTATTAAATAAAGTTGTGACCATCTCAACTATGATGTAATATAACAGGTAGCATTTCTAAATACTAGTTATTTTTGGAGACTGATGAAGGAAGGATATTAGTTAATAAGTTTGTTGGTACTTATCAATATTACCTGATCTAAAAATAAATTACAACCGGTACACACAAGTATCCCAGTCATTGGATATTTCTTCCTGAGTCATACCATGACAGAGTACCAGGTGATAACACATCACTGCTGCTCTCTAACAGCAGTCCCTAAAGGCCTGCCAATCACAACACTGCAACACCTGGGAACTGGTAAGAAAACACATTCCTGGGTTCCACTTCCAGTCTTCTAGATCAAAACCTCTGGAGATAAGGCCCAGGATTTGTGTTTTATCAACCCTCCAGTCCAGATAATTCTAAGACACACTACAGCTGCAGAATCATAATGTAGACCCTCCAGATTTCTGTGCTTAGATTCTGTGCCCAAAAGCATCCAGGAGACTAGTTGATTTTGATACTGAAAAGTAGTAGCAAAGTTAGCATTCGAAAGAAATCTACTTGTTAGAAAATGATATTTTACTCCCTAAATAACTGGCATGGGAGCATCTTATTTCTTGGATTTTATTAGTAAGAAACAAATTCCAAAAGCCCAACAGCCCTAAATGTTTTGACAAGCTTCCCTCCCAGTCTACTAAACCTCTTGATGGGTCCTCTTAGTTGAGCATCTAGCCATGAAGTTCCTTCATGCTGAAATGCAAATATGAAAAAAATCAACTAGGAGAGCAGTTAGGAGGACCAGAAGACCCGCATCTCACCACCACTCTCACCTTCTACCTGCCGCATATATACCCACCCCCAGAAGAAACTTTACATGGCTTTGACCAAGAAGAAGCAAGAAGATCCTTGAAACTATGTCCCAACTCACCACTGTGGCTCACAATAAATTCAACAGGAAAAGATTCAGTTTAACTGAAAACATGCTCATAATCCAGTATTGAAAATAAATTTAAATTGGGCATAAATGACTCTTCCCTAATTTAGAATGAGATCTATACTTCTCTCAGTCTATAAACTGTATGTTCATGCATCATGTTTGATAAGATACTGATTCAGGAAAGCACTATTCCTTCCTAATATAGCTAATAAAGATAAATTGTCTTAGGATCATCTCAGTAACAAATAAATCATTAGTAACTTATTTGTGTTTTTTTTTTTCAATGATGACAAGGAAATGGAAGAGAGTGGTGGAGGATGTGGGAAAAAGCACCATTTTCACTTTATCTATTACATCACTTTGGTTTACTTGCCTTTGAACTGTGTTTTAATCAAAGCAGGTTGATTTCCACTTTGTGAAAATGTTTCATTTCAAGCCACTGGAGTTTTATGAGTTTTTCTACCACATTTTACTGGAGCCTTGTAAATCTTATGAAATTCTGGAATGTCTAGACCATAAAAACCTGTCATTTGAACGTGTTTTCTATGGAGATGTTTCTCCCCTATGCAGACTCACATGCTTTGCAAAGATTTATGAAGGGAAAAAACCCTTTAAGATCTGTCCCACAGAGCCTGAGTAAAGATCACCTTTTCAGTTGACTGAAATTTCACCTGTCACAGATAAACCCTTTATAGAATTATGTCAAAGACCGAAGCAATTCATAATAATCATGATTTGTAAAGTCAATCACCCTCACCTTGCATTCAACCCTTTTAAAGATTCTTAGTACCAAATGCACCCTTTATGAGAATTCTAAAGCCAGTGAGAGTCTTCTGTCATAACGAACATTCATTGGCATTATTGAAGGAGATAACTGTTCCAGTAACTAAGAACCAACTTCCAAGATTACAGGAAAGAGGCTCTCCAAATAAACAAATACTGCAACAGGGGAAAAGTAGTACACAACTTTAATGAAACACCAAGCTCCTGAGTGCAACAAAATGAATTACCTCTTATGAAGTTTATCAATTTGACCTGAAAGTAAACAGAAGCAAATTGCATTATTTTTTACTTATTTGCCTAAAACATTGAGGGCTGTTAATCATGCATAAAGTTTCTGTGCTGTGATTCCTAAAGCTATTTGCATCAAATCCCTCAGTCACCTACATAAACAGTTTCAATGCATGGGTGACCATTCATGGATGAATCCAAATATTTATTTCATGCTAATTTATGAATTCTATGTAAAACCACTGCCCTAGCCTGAAAATGAAAGGAAAGTTGCTCATGCTGCTTATACCACCTTCAAATGGTTGTTGCCATAATTTAGGAAAACCTTTTACATCAGGAGTTGAGGGTGATTCTGTAGGAAAGATGTGAATCTCTCCCACCGAGGTAGCAAACTAGATGTACACTAACTCATCACTTAAAGTTCTTGGAATCTGTGACTTTAAGTGAAATGATACACAATGATGAAAGGAGATTTTCTAATAACATCTCTTCGCTCAGTGCAGGCCAGGATTGTTTTCTTCTTGTCAAACTTATAATGAAGGGACGTTGAGCAAGCTGACATTAATCACAGACTTACTGCCTTTATAGTAGCTAAGAGTAACCAGAATGTCTAGGTTAACCGGAAAGTTGTTTTAGTCTCTAAACAAACAAGCTTTCATATGGGACATTTGTGCGTCCCTGCCCTGGGAATAGGTGTGAAACCCCTGAAAATAAACATGCTAATTGTGTTAGTTCTGAACCGAGATAGGCAATTTGTGATTTCCAGATCCATCCTCTCTCCAAAAGGATGTTGGCACCAATTTGAAATCAGAAGGCCTAAGTTTGTTTTCTCTCTCACTTAATTTGTTCTGTGATTTCAAATCATTCACCACTCCTCTGAGCTTGGTTTCTAAGTTTAAATTAAATGTGGTTGACAGTTTTTAAGCTATTCATCAACTAATTGAATAACTCACTGAATGGCCCCTCTGATCTCTTTAAGCCAATGACCTCCTGAAGTAATGTTTGAAAGTGGATGCTTGATGATTAACATAAAAATTATAAATATCATGACTCTTATACACTGACCCCATAAATAATCTACAATTTGAATGCAATCATAATATTAAATGACATTTGTATGGCACACAACTAACATTTTACATATTGTATCAAATCCTCACAACTGCCCAATGAAGTATTATATCAGAGGAGGAAAAGTCACAGGAGGAAGACAAGGTCACAGAATGTCACAAACTACAGTGCCACTGATCTACAGCAAAACAAAAGGGAAGAAGAAATTAAGAAATACCTATCTTAAAACTAGAGAGGTAATATCACAACGCTTGAAGGTGACTATATGTCTAGTTGGTGCCATACATAGTGGGAGACCAAACACAAGTCAAACTTTCATTAAAAGCATTAATGGGGTTTCCCTGGTGGCGCAGGGGGTTAAGTCTCAGCACACTGAAGCTATCCATAGCCACTACAGTGCGAGTTCAATCCCCAGCCAGGGAGCTTCCCACATGGAGCAGCAGACCTCTCCTGCCTTGCCCGCTGTTCCCCTCAGTAGTTTATTTCAGTAGATCTGGTGAATCCTCTCACCCTCCCACACTTCTGGCAATGCTGGAAAGGATGTGGAGAAAAAGTAACTCTTCTACACTGCTGGTGGGAATGTGAACTGGTCCAACCACTATGGAAAGCTGTATGGCGATTCCTCAAACTGCTAAACATGGAGCTTCCATACAACCCAGCAATACCACTTTTGGGAATCTACCCAAAGGACACAAAAACACTAATCCAAAAGGATACATGCACCCGTATGTTCATTGCGACACTGTTCACAATAGCGAAGGTATGGAAGCAAACCAGATGTCCAAAAATAGATGATTGGATCAAGAAGACGTGGTACATATACACAATGGAATACTATTCAGCATTCAAAGAAGATAAACACATGCAATTTGCAGCGACATGGATGGAATTAGAGGGGATCATACTCAGTGAAATAAGCCAGAAAGAAAGAGGAAAATATCGAATGGTTTCACTTATAACAGGACTATAAGGAAACCAAATAGGAGAGAGACACTCAGCAAGCGGTGGGGGGAGGATAAGGGCACAAAATGGAGTAGAAAAGGACACAAGAGACCACAGAGATGGATCACGGGTGAATTGGTGGTGGGTTACCCCAGGGGATTACAAAATGTAAGAGAAATAACAATATATATATAAAAAGAGGGGATCTCACATAAATTGATTTTGATTTCACAGTTCTCCATAAGAGTCTCCTATTTTTGCCTATACACAAATATAGTCTAACTCTTGAAAAAGCATTGTGGTATATTGGAGAAAAAAAAATCTGGAGTTAGAAGATCCAGCTTGATATTATCATCCTACCACTCAATAGTCATCTCTCACTAAAAGCCATTCCCAACTTGTCAAATGGAAATATTGAAGGTAAAAGCACTCACCAACTCTATCTGTTACATAAACATTGGGGATTATTAATAATAATGATAAACACAGAAATAAAACACATGGACTAATAATATAATAATAATCTCAACACATATTTATCTGTCATCAAGATACATATAAAATAAATTATACCAACTCAAATGAGGGGGGAAAAAGGAAAAATACAATGTAGGAACTAGAAAAGTCCAAATTACAAAGCTCACTCAGAAAAATTAACTTCTTATTTTAAAATCTTACTTCATGTCTGAAAACTGCAGAAAAAAAATGCTGTTACTCAATTTTTAAAGGGTCAAAATTAATGAAATTCTACTAAACATTTTAAAAAGTATTATGGACCCCCCAAAATGCATTAAATAACTCTAAAGTGGAAATTTTGGAATGGAGGGAAGAAAATATCTTGGCAAAAAGTAAATAAAGCATTATTAATATAATATTAAACCAGGTTGTGAAAAATACAGGAAATAACTTAGTTACTGAAGCCACTAGTCTAACTGCACACTAAGTCTTTTTGTAATGACTGTAGACTGTGGTTGTTACAGACTCAAGGTCTGTAATGTCAGGTTTGTGCCAAGGCTGGTGTCAGAAAGGAATAAAAAATCTGATGTCACTGAGAATGAATGTACATAGAAGATAAATTGGGTGAATAATAGCAAGACCACAGGAATGTCAGGCAGGGGTAGACAATGAAGAATTTGACAAGGAATTTTGGATTTCAGTCTGTTAGCGATATAAAAAAAGGTCTGGCTCAATGTAAAATAATAAGAAATACGTGTACTGATTTCTGTCCGCCCTCTCCCATTCCCAACACAGAGCTCCTAACATCCCTGTAAAATAGGTAGTAGGAACATTTTTGTCTAACAGTTAATCTTTAACCTCAGTTGACACAAAACTCTTAAAACGCTTGCAGATTTCCTGAGTGATAATTAAAAGGACTAGGAGCATCTTTTGCTCTAATACTAGACCTTTGAGCCTCAAAATTTCCTGGGTGGTGGCAGTGTCTTTTTTTCTAAAGAGATGATTCTTGGTAGGTTCCTGGATGAAGCTGGTCACCAGAGAAAGCAACCATAATTGAATTTTACAGTTTTTATCCCCGCCCTCCACTCTCCAGAAAGGAGAGAACTGGACATGGAATTGATAATCAACCACCCACCATAGTGTGGACTTTGAGGAGCTTCCAGATTGGTGAACACATCCATGAGCCAGGAGGGTGTCGCATCCCAACTCCACAGGGACAGAAGCTCCTGGGTTTGGGATCGTTTCAGCCCTGGCCCCATGTATGTAATCTCTTCATCTGACCATAGCTCTGCCTGCTTTGTGACATCTTTGTTAGATAACAGACTGGTAAAGGAA
The DNA here is from genome assembly GCA_004024925.1 of Scalopus aquaticus. NCBI lineage: Eukaryota > Metazoa > Chordata > Mammalia > Eulipotyphla > Talpidae > Scalopus > Scalopus aquaticus. The sequence goes on along the minus strand of PVIJ01000019.1, from coordinate 182,857 downwards.
AGTGTTTTTCTGACTTCTTTGAACTGTTCTAACAAATAATCAAACATAAGAGAGATCGTGCGAACCTGTGACATGGAAGCCTTACAGGCAAGTCGGACAGAAGTTGTAGGCAATCTGGGCACCTGTTCCTCTCAACTGACATCTAGTGGGCAGGAGAGGGGAGTCTTGTGGGACTGAGCTCTTCATCTGCAGGGCCTACACGAACTCAGTTAGTGTCACACTTGAAGAATACCCAGGAGATGTCAGAGAATCACTTTGTGAGGGGAAGAGCTTACACATCTGGTATCAGAAGGATTGTGAGTGTGGAGTAGCATAAGAGTAAAGGAGAAACAGAGGAGGACTGTCCTTTTCCAATTCATGCAGACTTTTAAAACAAGGTAAGACTCTATGTATGTATTTTCTAGCTCCTACCAGAGAGGTGGGAATGCCCTACAAGTCACCAGTTCCAGGTCTTTGACCATTTTTCTAGAAAGGGGAAAAATCATTTGTTAAGTGTTCCAAGCCTGCTGAAGATGTAGGAAGGAAAATAGGAAGGAAACCACAATAATCAAAAAGGTTTCACTTTTATTACCATGAAATAATGTCCCCAGTGGAAAAGGGCCTGCCATAAACTTGGATCACAGATAAACATGGACTCAGTGCATGTGATTGTAAACGTTCAGAGCCTCAATATTCACCATTAAGTAAATAAATAATACCCACTTCTGAGATATCACAAATAAAGTTCTGTTTTGGATTGGTATGATCCAAAAAGATCTGCTGTTTGGTATTATTATTGATATTTTATTAATATCATTATAAATGTACTCTTCTGTATAATCTCAAATACTCTCGCAAAAACAAAGTTTATCAGAGGAGATTATGTATCTTTACCATAGCTACCTTTTCATGTTTTATGAGAACAGTCAAAAGAAATATACTCCGCAAAGAGTTCTTTAGTTCTTATAAAAGACCAATCATTTAAATTACTTGTCCACCCTCCATTTTCCACTAAGCAAATCGACTTGGGCACAGGGGAGCACTACGATGCCAGCGCAGTTAGATACAACTTAGGTATCCAATGCCATCACAGAGTTCTCAGCCCTTGAAACATATGGTATGTTGCCTTTCCATAAAATACTGTAGGAAAATATTGCATCCTGACAAACCTGGCATCATATGCATCGACTATTGTCATTTCCAGTGCAAATAGTGTCTCTTTAAATAAGTTTTACATATAAACAGAGCTCACTGATGACAATAGGGCCAGGACTTCACCAGTTTGTGTCTATAAGGCAAGACAAGGCTTTTTGAACCAGGTAAGACACAAATTGTATTTTCCCCACAGGGATTTGTCCTGTGTTGGTTTCCTTGGGGGCTAGGTTTAAGTTGTTCACAATACCAGTTATAACCAGACAATAGGGTCTCCCATTTCATTCAAAGCATCACTTAGAAAGGTAGAAGCACAGAAGAGCCTCCAAGTTCCACACCAAAATAAGAAGATTAATAAATAATAATAAAACAAAACAAAAACCCCACCATAATTAAGACCAAAGCTTCCATGTCTCAAGCTTCCATGTGACAATTCCGATTAAAAAGAAAGGCATTCACTAGTTTTGAAAATATTTAGTGAACATCTACTATATATATGTATATACCTCATACTACACTAAATATATCTCTATCTCAGACTCTGTAATATAGTCGTGAAAGAGACAGATAATAATGGGTCAAAGTGGTCTATCTATTTAAGATGGCTTCTGCATTATAATAACAGTCTATGAACTTCTGCCAGGCAGGCAAATGATAGCAAAGGGAAAGCATCAGCTTTGGTGTCCTAAAAACCAGCATTCAGTTCCTGGCATCCCTTACAATGTAACCTTGGCCAAGCTGCTTAACCTTTCTGAGCTTGCATTTCCTCTGTTGTAAAATCAGGATACTAAGAGCTCCTGCCTCCAGGCATTGGTGAGGATTAGCTGGTTCCGACTGTTGAAAGTGCCTGGGACATAGGTGACGTGCAACAAAAAGTAATTTCTTCCTCTCCATTGTACAAGCCTTGCTGGAGAATGAAAACATGTAAAGACAAAGCCATTGGAGCAATAACTTCAGTTTGTCTCTGTAATCAAAGTGGGATTCTCCTTAGATCAGGTTTGAGTCTTCTATAAGCGATGAGGGAGAATACAAAACAGGAGTAGCCCACTGCCTCCTCAAAACATCTTTCAGTTAGTTTAATCAGTGGTGCTACAAGAAACAGAAAGTAGAAATAAAGAAATCACCAATCTCTAAGATATCTGACTCTCTAAATGCTCACTAAAAACAATAAATGCCATCCACTTTGACCGAGAGACCCCCCCCCCCCCACGAAATCCTGGAGGCCAATTTCTTCTCACAAACCTGCTTCAGTTTCTAAAAGAAAACTCAAAACACTTTGCCCCCATTCAGCTCAGCAAAGGTAGCCGCTCAAACATTAAAGTGCAAATGCTGAGAAGGAAAAAAAAACACCCATGGCTGGCTGCCAGCTCTTGGCCAATCAGTCCTCACAAGGAGGGTTGCGTCAGAGACTCCCAGCCTGCTGGAAGCTCGGCAGCTGCCTGCAGCACAAACTTGGACCACCCAGGCCGAAGTGGACCGGCATGTGGAGAGAAGCGCAAACAATGGAGAACGTTAGAGGCTTGCATTTCCAAGCCAGAGATTCCGTCACTAGGCTTAGCCTGGATTTTTGAGAAAGTCCTGGGCAAAGAAGAAATCTAGTATGTGCTAAATGGCCCTACTATTAAATCACTGCCTCAGATCAGCTGCATAACCCCCAGGATGGAAAAATATTCTTTTCAGTGGAAAATCACCCCTCGTAGTCTTCATAGATCTAGTTTTCAACTGGTGCTGGGCTCTCACCAAGCGTAATTAACATCTTACCTGTGGGTGGCTGGTAGATTGCTTTATACCTCTCTCATCATCCAGCACCTAATACTTCCTGAAATGCTTTATACAAACAAACAGGAAATCATGTTTATAAGGACAGACTATTTGGTCAAGGGCTTCTTGGTAGCCCCTCCATTCTGCTCTCAGCAAATTAATTTTTCTAATTTAAATGTCCCACATCACTCAAAGGCTTGCTCAAACACAAGTCATGCCAACTTGTTATAATTACAATGAGATACAATAGCGGACGTGGGGGAAGCCTAATTAAAGAGTTGGACCTTGCATCCCAGATGGAAAGCCAAGTGCGTGGCCTTCTCTCAGATCTGAATGGAACCCCTGTAACACTGATGATGGATGCCTCTGGGAAACTTGCACCCTCCTAGCACCCACTTGGTGCTTGGAAGAAGTGGGAGAGACATCCTGGTAACACTGAAATTGAAACTAAAACCTAAGGGGAAACACTAATCCCCACCTGGGAGAGTTGGGTTTAATTGGTCTGGGGTACAGTCTGAGCTTCAAGATTTTCTTTATTCATTTACCAAGTGATATTCATGTACAGCCAAAGTTGAGAAACCCCCCAAACTGTGCTCAAGATAATATCCACATCTTTGGTGGGAAATTGAACTAGGAAGTCTGTGTATCAAGGTATTGTAAAGTAATATACTAGACCTATCGGAGAAGAATAAAGCTGTAATTGACTACATCACATTATAAATGTTGATTTTGTTTTCTGTACTAGACTGGAAGCCACAGGAGCATTTTTAGCTCCAGTTACTAGGAGAAACCTCTAGACATAGTAACTGTTGCTCAGTCATTACAGAGATGCACGGAATATATCATACTACATATATGTTTAAATACAAAGATTCGGACTTTATAGAAATATAAGTTTCCTACAGTCCTCTAAAGCATTTAGTCTCAAAATTTAATATGCATGAGAAGCCTAATAAATAGGTAGGTTGCTACACCTCACTGGGACCTAAAATCAGACCCAAGAAATTTCAGTTTGGTCCAGCAATAATTTCACATGAATTCCTCCAGGGAATTCACAACCCAGGAACAAAACCCAAAATGACACCATCTATACAGCTGGCATGAGAATCCATAGACAGTCAGCTAAATTCAGATAAGAACAGGAAATTTTCATCTAAGGTCTGACGAGAAGATACATCGTAGATTAACAGTACCAAGGACATGAATGAGCTGTGTCTCTCACTACAATTCAATATGAGGAGGGCAACTCCCTTATAGATTTAAGACAGACAGTGGAGTGTTGGACAGACTGAATATTCTGGATTCTGTATAGGATCCTCTCTGGTCAGAGACAGTGCTTCTGACTGACAGCTACGCTTTCTACTTAGTGAAGGGAATCCAAATAATTTCTTCTGGAGCACATTGCAGAGCTTGAATTACAGCTGCATTTCTTATTAAATTAAGAAGTTCTGCAGGAACCAAATGTTGGGAAAAACCAAGAACGCAACTAATTTTATGTTTTCAGAAGAGGTTGGGCAACACTGTGGCATAAATCTCCACTCTCACCAAAAACAGACATGCTCCCGTATGCAGCTGATGTGACCCCAGTATTTAAAAAGTATTTTCTTCTAATCAAGTAACAGGCTTGGCACTCAATTGTGCCATTATACAGACTGCATTTAAATTCTTCTCTATCCACAGATTTGCAGTGTGACCTTGGGCATGTTACTAAACCTCTCTGAACTTTAGTTTCCTCATTTTTACCATGGAAAAACTATTGTTTACTTCAAAAAGTTATTGTGAAGATAAAATTTAAATTACTGGATATAGTATGGCACATGTATTGTTACTACTACTATTATTATTATCATTATTATTAATTCCTCTTTTTCACCTCCCTCAGTCCTGGCACAGTTCTTTATGCCCATTTGTCCAGGTACAATCCTGTGCTTACCCTATAGCTATATTAGTGGAAGCACTGTTATATTTTCTCTATCCTTTTTTTATACAGGGAACCACTTACAATCAGTGTAGATGAAGACATTAGGTTAGCTTCTATAACAAAACAAAAGGAACAAATTAAAAAAAAAAAAAGCCAGAAAGCCCAAATACTAACTGTTAATACCTTCAAAGGTGATTTCTCGCCGAACAGTTCAAAGTCAGTGTTCCTAATTGGTAGGTTGCTTTACTCAATACTGTGAGTAAGGGACCTACTCCCTCCAGTCTTAGCTCATCATCCCCTAGGCCTCAAGGGATTCTACACTCTACTGGCAGAGAGGGAAATGAAGGAAGAAAAAGCCCAGCCTTTACCTTAAAAACCCTGACACAGAAGCGAGTCCTACCCCTAGAAGAAGGAAAGGAAAATAGAGTCCCAGACTAGGTGGATCCCTCCCAGCAGCCCACTCTACACTATGCAAGAACCCCAAATTTGGTGGATGGTGAACCAGCTCTCCAGTGAGATTTTTCCTAATTCACACAAGGTGAGACCCAGGAAATTGAAACTGCAATGAAGTTAAAGACCTACAACCACAGGTTACAAATGCATACAAGCCTCAAACACCCCAGAATGGTCATCCAGCCAGCACCAGATCATGGCGAGAAACTTTTGTTGGAAAAGTTTTCCTTTCATTGTCCCAGTTGAGCCATCTGTTGTAGCATAGAGTAAATACATGCACATACCTCATCAAACCTCAAGCTAAATAAATGTGGCTGACTATCGTACTCCTTTTTTCCCACTAAATGCCCATAACTCTTCAAATGTTCTTAATATACCATGGTTTTCAAACTCTTCACCATCTTGTCTTCTCTCCACTGAAAGTGCATCATTTGTCACGGTCCCAAAAGTATTTGACCCCTGCCAGATGAATACAATATTCCAGACACATGACTGAATATCCCATTTGGTGTCATCTTTTCTAAATTATACTAACCAGACTCACAGTTCTTCCTTCACCTTTGGTTTCTTCTTTTTCCTATATTTTAATTTCCTTATTCACACTTCCTAAACCAACTGATAACAGGAGACTTCATTTCTCTGCTCCCATTGTCATTTAAATTCCTGCCAGTAACTTTCTGGCCAATCACCAAATTAGCATTCCTGCACTGAACATACAAGGGCTGTTCAAAAAGTAAATTTACAAGGTGTTTTTATGAAACTGATTTTGAGAGATGGCAAGGAAGCCCAACAAGTATTTAAGCAGCAGCTGATTGCTACTTTGCTGCATAATCCAACAGATTCACACATTTCTTACACAACAGCACCAGCGTTTTTTGTTTTTTTTATGCCAGCTGAGTACATCACAGGTCCTTTGTTATTAAATCAACCTCATATCACATCAGTGAACACAAACTTTATTGAGTTCCAGGCTTATTGAAAATAATGTTTCCAAAAGACAGAATGAATTTTGCTTGAACCCGGGATGCAGTTCCTTTTCCAGGTCTTGAGTATTGATTTGCTCAGTGATTTGTCCTGTGTGTTTCCAGGTCCTCAGATTACACGGCTTTGCTCCCTGTTGTTCTGCTCGCTCTCCAGGACTGGGCATGTCATTCTGATACACTTTCAATTAAAAACGTTCTTGCCATAAATTTAAACAAGTTGACCATGAAATTCTTCAGCAGAAACCACTTTTTTTATTTAAAAAAATGGAAACACATGTTATAAAAGAACATTTAATGACATGGAAAAATATTCAAGATATATTGGTAGAGGAAAAAAGCAGATTTCTAAAGTGCAAACGCAATATGAATCCATATTTGAAAAACAGAATATATAATGCGTGTGTGTGTCTATACTTGCAGAGGAAAATTCTAGAAGGATATTCACTGAAGTTCTTCTCTTTGAGTGATAAGTTTTCTAGAGCTAATCTTTTTCTTAGATGCATTTTCTAAATGTTCTATTATGAATATTAGAACTTTAATGAAGGCCAAAAAATGTTATTCATTTCTTTTAATATTTAAAAAAAGTGGAGACATAACTCTAAACAATTAAACACCGCACCATATGTCCAGAAAATAATTTTTTTACATTCACTACATCACTGGCTCTTTTCCTCTGTCTTTGGTACCTAAAGAAACATTGTTTTGAACTAAAAGTTTGAGCCCCCAAAATTCTTATGTTGAAGGTCCAACCTCCCCAATGTGACGCTTTTTGGAGTAGGGCCTTTAGGAAGCCAGCTAAGGATAACTGAGATCACCAGGGGAAGGCCCTGATCCAATAGGATTTGTGTTTCTAAAGAAACTGCCCCCCACTGCGCACACTCTCTCCCTCTCGCTCTCTCTCTTCCCACGTGAAGACCTAATGAGGAGGTGACATCTACCAGCCAGGAAGAGAGTACTCACCAGACACCAAGTCTGCCAGCACTTTGATCTTGAGTCTTCCAGCCTCCTAAATTGTGAGAAAATTGTTGAAGCCACGCAGTCTATGGTTGACTAATAAAATGTCTGATTTGACCAATATAAATATCATGATGCAACAAAATCATTTTTATTCTTGTGCATTGGTATATAACATCAGAGTTAATTTTTTGAGCTGTCACACCAATTTTGGTAGCCTTGCCCATTGTGATCAAGTTCTGGAAGTATAAACAGTATCTTTCACATACACACGCTGAATTCCAAATATCTCTGGACCACTTTTCCTTTTGAGGCTTTTCGATTCTTCACCCTCAGCTGACGACACTTTATGGTCATCTTTGGGGTCCTAGTGGTTCACACACAGTCAGTCAAGAATCCAGTAGGCAGTTCATAAACGTGAACAGAGTGGAGGACACGCAGGAGGTGAATGAGAGATAGTCTTGCTGAGTAACATAGAGGCAGAAATCAAAATGGCAGGTGGAAATAAAGACCAGAGTGGGGAAGGGTTTTGATGAGCATGTATAAATTTATGAAATCCAAAGATATTTGCTGTTGGCCCAGAATGTAAATTCAAATTAAAACAAGCCCAATAACTCCGAGCAAAAAGTCCTCCTAAATGATCTCCCACTGACTTCAAAGGTAGAGTTGAGCCATGGGAAGAGAGGTCGAGGAATGTGCCCGAAGCTTTACATTGAGTTAAGAGAAGAGCAGAATTATAGTTCTGAAACCCTAGAGGTTGCCGACCCCACATGCTGGGTCCCTATGACCACAAGGACAGGGTGACCAGCACCTCCCTTTCCCAAACACTAACATCCTCTGGAAGTTTCATTTTAACTGGAGGCCCGGGTGCCTTCATTCATTCCGGGGGCTCTGGATACATAAGTGGAAACAAAGCTTGCTACAGAGCATACCTCCCTCTCTCTTGGTTCAGGAACATATTTCAAAATGCCACTTTATTAGCAGCTAAACAAAAACACCTCTTGGACAGGGATGAGGGAGCGTGGCGTAAACATGTCATCCCCACCTATTGTTCTGCAAAGTTGAAATTCTCCTATGATTGATTATAAAAGGCAGTTATAGAGGAAACTGTTTGAGTCTGCGGAATTAAAAACAAACAGTGAGGCATTCAACGACGAACAGATCTGATGGATTAAAGTGTACTGAAGAAAGACATCTCAAGTGATGCCTGAATAGGCCAAGTCAGAATGAGAGGAAATTCGGCCTGCAATTTCCAATCAAGAGAAAACTGGCAAAGCAACAGAATTTGAGGCTCCCTCGGATTTACACTTTATCTGCTAATTAGCATTAACATGCGCGGTAGAGGTATTTCACCAGCTTGTGGCACAATAAAAAATGGAATGTGTTATCACCACAGAATATGTAATTACTTTAAGCACTGGCTGCAAATTGCAGGGTACTTCATTTCAGAATTTGTATATATTTATTGTTAGAGATAAACTTGTTGAAGTATATCTAATCTAATTTTATGTTATAATTCCTGTTTAAGATAATTTTAGTGTCAGCAAGCCAAGGACTGAAGTAAATACTGCCATAAATTGTAATATATTAAAATACCAGAGCAATACATCCATTCAGCTGTGACTTGATTCGCTTATTGTTTAAGGACAAAAAAAAAATATTCTCAGATTACATCAAAACTGGAAATATATCCCGTTGGGTTGCTTCTACCATGTCAGGTCATGTAGCTGATGGAGTGTGCCAAGGCGAGACTCCTGCCTTCTCCTCCTTCGAAATGTGAATCACTTTCAAAAGAATTGTAGATTTCCTTTTCTCTTAGGTAGAATTTATTATTTTTTCAAAATCTCTTTAAATTACCCTGTACCTCCCCACAAGGGAAATGCATTAGGACAGATTATTTGGCTTTAAATCATAACTAGGTTAATATTTGTTTTAAGTTTGAGTTAAGACCTAGCTTAAATTCCTCCTTAAATTGTTAAACAAGACAATTTGGGACGATGAAAAGGAAACTATACCATGTTTTTCAGTAATATGATATTATGACAGAGGCTACCAAATCATGCAAAAGTGATTTCTTATTTTCCTACTAAACAGGGGATTATAGCTAGAGCGTCGCTTGCATACAGACTGTTCATTTTGGAGCAGCATTCTGTCAAGCCTGCAAAACTTGGAAAGATGTGGAGATAATGCTGCCTCTGAGAAGGGAATGCTGGATCTAACACTGTTTCTGTTCAGTAACTAGCAATTACGCTGCCTTTTTATGCCCTTGTTTCTCCAGGAGCAAAGGGGGGGCGGGAAGGACACACAGGGTTGTACCGTTCACAGCGTCAAAGCTTTCATTCATATCGTTCATGTTTATAAGACTTCAGACCTTTGCAAATTTTCTCTCAGTTGTCTATCGTTCCCCTGAGGAAGGCATTGAATCCAAAGGTCCCATAGGATATATCTTATTATGATTCTTTTGGAAAGAGCCCTAGGATTTTAATGTCTGCCCATTGGCCTCCCTGTTGCGTGAAAAATGGTGGGAGCTAATGAAGCCTTGAATGACTTGGGCCATCTCGTAACATTGATGAATGGGTTCTCCAAGAGCCTTCCTACATGTTGCAATAATTAAACCGTATAGATTGAAAGTCTTGAAACTTTGAAATTCTTTGCCTGGGGAAGCAACCTCACTCAGCACATTCAAAACACAACTGGATTTTTCTTTTTATGGCTGCCTTTTAACTTGAGAAAATGATATTTTATATTTAATGACTCCTAGCAATAGTTTTGCATGGAGCTCAGCATATTAAAGGCAGACCAGTATATAAACAAAACCTGTATCATAATGGCAATGAGTCGTATTGAAATCTCTCCTGGGGCTAAAGAAATCCAGGAAGGGACAGGGGTAGCAGCAATTCCCATGGGAATACTCGAGTGGCCAAAAAGCATTGAAAAGAGGTATTAGCCGTGCTGCTCTGACTGAGCACTGACCTGGAGAGTAAGAATTTAAACTAAGGGCCTCCCTGGTGGCGCAACAGGTTAAGTCTCAGCACTATGAAGCTATCTGTAGCCATTGCGCACAAGTTCGATCCCTGGCCAGGGAGCTTCCCACATGGCACAGCAGACCTCTCCTGCCTTTCCTGCTGCCCCCCTCAGCACTGTACTTCAGTGGATCCACTTGTTGTGCTCCCCATTCTGTCTCTGGTGAATCCTCTCACTGCCCCACACCTCTGGCCTACAACCCAGTTCTTGCATGCATAAAGAAATAAATGTTTAAAAAAAAAGAATTTATACTAAGATGTTGCTTCTGATTCCTTGTCTCCAGAAGGTTGAAGAGGAGGGGAGCTTGCTTTCTTTCAGGAGGGGAGCTTCCTTGCTGTTGAGCAATGCTGTGATGTGCCCCTGAAGAAAGTATCCTTGTTTCCAAAGTTGTTTCACCTCAACAGGCCTTTAATTCACCCATTCTCTCTCTGTTTGTGGAAAGTACTTTAGGATTTTGCAAATGAAAGCAACTGAAGATACAAACTGTTTACCAGAGGGAATGGGGAGGAGCAAGAGTAGGGGCTAATAAAGAAAGGAAGAGATAGGACATTAGTACAGGAGTTTGGGTAGCAGGTGAGTGAAGCATGTGCACATATGGAGGTGTGAAGAGGTACCTCCAAAATTATATAGCTATGTTAATGACTTGTAAATCAATACAATTTGAAGTGAGGGGAAAAACCAAGCAACTGAAGACAATTTTTCTTCACTGGTCAACAGTGAGATCATTACTGACTTAAAAAGGCCCTAATCTGTAGTATCTTGGTGTGCTGAACATGAATATAACCCTGAAAATTTTTCATTAGCTCTTGTTTTGAAGATATTTCGTATAATTCATTTTATATGTTTCACTGTGTAAATTTATCCAGTAGGACTGCAACAACATCCTAAATCAGCCTAGAATGATGCAATATTGCATTGCATAATACCATCATGCACACATCATCAAGAGTTGATTGCATCATTTTCTGATGCAATGCAATACTACTGCCAGGCGGCTGCTAAAGTAAGCTGACGTCAGCAGTGAACTATAGAAAGCCCTGTTGGAAAGGTTGAGCATTGAAAATATTTCAGACTTTGTGCGAGACATTTTAAGCTACTGTTCCATAGAACTGTTCTTATTTTATCCATTTAGGCATAATACAGAACAGGAATGCCTCAAAAGTGCGTTAATAGCATGGACAATTTCTGCTCGATTTGTGGGGAACTGACATTTGCCAAGCAGAGGAAAAGTATCACTTCTGAAGTGAAGAAGGGGCTTATCATCTTGACTTCGGATGCAAGGTTGGTGACCAAAACAAGCCTTGGGCCCTGGATAGATGCTGTGCTACATGTACAACACAGCTTTCACAGTGGTTCGATGGCAAAAGACCATCAATGCCATTTGCAGTCCCCATGGTGTGGAGAGAGCCAAGCAACCACATAAAAGACTGACTTCTGCTAGTTCCTCCTCTCTCTGGTGGCATAACGAAGTAAAAGAAGTTGAGAATAGTCTACCCAAACATTCCGTCTGCATTGAGATGACAGGTTCAACAACTTGCTGTAGGGTGATGTGAAACAAGCATGGAATGCTTTTCACCTAGTGTCTACAAACTTTCTTGGGAATGTTAGGGCAGAAAACTACAAGGAACTAGTAGAAGACATGCTGATGCAGTATCAGAAACTTGGCTGCAATAGGTCTCCAAAGATCCACTTCCTTCATTCCCATCTGGATTTCTTCCCTGAAAACTGTGGTATGGTTAGTGATGAACATGGTGAATGTTTTCATCAAGATATTGCATCAATGGAACAAAGATACCAGGGAAAATGGCCCACTACAATGCTGGCTGACTACTGCTGGACACTCCCCAGAGAGGCTCCTGAACAGCTGTACAAGAGACAAGCGAAGAAATCTAAGAAGTAGTCTATGACTTGATTTTTTACAGGTGTTAACCGGAGGCCTATTACTATTGGCATGCATTTCATGATGTAAACATCCATTTATTGCAGATTACAAAAAAAACTAGAGCCAAAATTAGATTTTGACTGTCATATTCATGTTGAGCACATACAAATTGATAGGAAATGACTAATTTTATTTCAGTAACACGACCAGTGTAATTTTCCACATCCTATGAAGTGAGCAGTTTTCTGCAATAAGAAGCTAACATGAGTGTGTCAACCTGGTGCTGGTGTGCAATCTTAGGGTCTTTTCTAGGAATACCTTCAGATAAATATTTCCAAAATAAGACTTATGGGTGTGCACTTACTGTGATTCAAGAGAAGCAGCATGAGCTATTGGCAGTAACAAGGGCTGTTTTTATCAAGACTCTTACCTTCAGTCTACTGTAGGATATGACCCAGAGGCCTCGCATCTAGCTTATCTTGGGCAACTCAGCTTTAGTCTATGAAATGGGCACCAGAGGAACCAGGAAAATTTTGCCATGGAGACCCGCTGGGTGTCCTCCCATAACTGTCCCTTCTACAGACCCCAACATGAACACCCACACAGCTTTTCTTTCTTCTCATTCTAGGCAGTTGCCATATTATTGTTTTGATGGATAATATTTATAATATTTTTATTACTCTAATTACTCTAATTAGAAAAGTTACTTAAAATGCTCTCTGGAAGCCCTTAAAAAAACTCTGTGAAATAGTCTGACCTTCAAAAATCTACTAAACAAAGATCAAACCTCAAGTTCAGTGATTTATCTATCAGGAAACGGAAGCTAAACTCAATCAAGGAATTTAAGGAGAGCTTTGGAAAAGGCGTTGGGTGCAAAGATGCAGGAAGAATAAATGTGAAGTTCACAGAGCTAGCCACAACCAGGTGCCCTTGCTACTCTTGTTAGTTACATGAACTCATCCAGAGTTGCAGAAAGTTCCCTCCACAACTCCACATACAGGAGATGTGACCTTTGAGAAAGAAACAAAGATGCTGTAAAGCAGGTAGGGAGGTAACCAGAGACACAAATTCCCTGACTGCATGTTTTCTGCCATCTTCTCTCTTTCTGTTGCCTGCTCTGGTCAACTCCACTAGAAGTTTCAGGCCCAGCGGGTCTGGTTGATACAGTGCATACAGATCAGGTCACAGAGCAGGGGGAAGAAGGTGAAAAGTCCATCTGGGGGGACAAACAGGGTCAACCCAGTGCGAATGGGTTACTCGAGACATTTGACTTATCAGAAGAAATGCTTGATGTAAAACAGGCATCTCACGAGTTCCTGTACTACTATAAAACCCACCAGTAAAACAAATTTGTTACCACTTTCCACTTCTTATGGATTTTCATAATAGTCCTCAGAGGCCAACAACTACCGTTAACTACTGCTGTCACCAACATCTTAAGAGAAACACACATTCCTGTTTTTGTCCAAACATGCTAAGTGGTATTTTAACTACTATTTATTAAGGGCTATTTTTACAGGCTCTTACTTCTTTTCTATTGTTTACATTTTCCTTTATGACAATGCCTTGTTAAGCACACACTAAAAATAAATTCTCTATCTTTGTGATTTGACATAATAATAATCCTACATATTTACATATTTATCAATGAGACCTATTTTTTCCTCTCTTTTTAATATGTCTCTCTTGCTTTGTAAACATCCTCTCTCCTGCACTGATGCTGTACTATATGAATAACTCTCTTATTTTTTCCCTTTCTAAGGCAAGATACATTTGACCTATCACAAACCATTTTTCCACTCTTAATACCTAGTCAGTGGCTTTACTAAGAAGATACTTCTACAACCAAATCAGGGACTTGTTTGCACAGTGTCTTTAACTTTGTTTCAGGTGAAAAACCAGGGATCTACTATAGATTCTATCTGTCATTTTCATCCAGAAATGGTCCCCATGCTGAGTAATATCACTCGAACCCACCAGGATCTATTCTATGGCTTGATTTCTACATCTAAGAGATTAATGTTTTAAGCAGTTAAAAGCAATTCCAATTTACTAATTGGCAGTCTTTTTTTAATAAAATAGGTGATCTAAGTTACAATAATATAATGAAATTACTTTTAATTTTAGATGACAAATAATGTATGCAAGAAACATTTTTGTTTTCTCCAGAATAGGACTTTCTAGCAACACACACACACACACACACACACACACACACACACAGAGAAAGAGAGAGCAAGACAAAAAACATGACAACAGGTACAATAGGAAACTGAGAAACTTTCATATTTGGTGTCACACAGCCCTAGGGTTGAGATCCCACTCTTCTACTAGTAGTTTTCCCTCAGTATACATGGGAGATTGAATCCAGGGCATGGATTTTAAATACGGATATTAAAATCCTTGGATGCTCAAGTCCCTTATATACAACAGTGTAGGATTTGCAGATAATGTATATATATCCTCCCTCATGCTTTAAATCATCTCTAGGATAATTATAATATCTAATGTACATGCTATGTAAACAGTTGTTATATTGTATTGTTTAGGGAATAATGACAAGAAAAAAAGTCGGTACATGTTCAGCACAGACACAACCACTATAGGCCTAATAGTTTCATTCTGTGGGTCGGTTGAATTTGTGTACGCAGAACCCACAGATATAGGGGACAGATGGTTCTCATTCTCTTGGGCAAATCTCTAAACCTCCTTTTTCTCGACTATAACATTGCTTAAGAATACCTGCTTGGTAGGAGATTTTTATGTTTATTAAATATGGTGGTGACGGTAAGTACCTGGGATGTACTATCTAGGGGACATCAGTGGGAACATCAGTGTGCTCCTGCCTCTAGTTTCTTCCTCCCTTCCCTGACTATTGCCTCCAAATTGTACTTCTCTATTCTAGGCCAGCTCCTCGGTGTGGTGCTGCCTGTCCTTTCACATTATGTGATCTCCTGTGTACAAATCTAGCTTTCTCTTTTACTCTACTTGCTTTTTCCTACTCCTTTTTTCCTCCTCCAAAGTCTATTGGAGCTGACAAAGTTCAAGACCCACAGGTCAGCCACGTAATGTTAATGTAATTTACAACTAATATATGGGTGAATCAAGCAATGAAAGTTGTGGAAAACGAGAAAATGTCTCTTCTGTCTAGAAATACTCAAACACAATATACACATTCACATGGACTATTTGCCAGGCATGATGCTTCAGCAGGTGAGGTTTGGCTTACAGGTCACCATGTTGCAAGCTTGTCTTCCACGGGAATCCATAGTAGCTGCTGTTCCCAAATCTCAGGTCTCGTGCTACTGACATCTGCTTTGAGTTGTAATTATGAAATATTCTCTTATAAAATTCTCTTCTGAAAGTATTTACACATGATACATAAGAAATCACCGACTACTTGATGGATGTACCACCTAGAATTCAAGGTTTATGTTCTTATTTGTCACCACAAAAATAATTGTAGAGATAGCCAAAGATTTTCCCAGATACTAAAGAGAAATAAAGCTGACCCTTTCCCGAAACAGAAACACATCAGGCAGCTGGGCAGTATCAGATTCTAGGTACTTCTACAGGATGTCAGCATTGTTGTGGCAACAATTCCAAGATGTCTAAGTTAACATTATTATGTCATCTTCATCTTGGATCCAAAGTGTCAGATTTGGGAGCATGATCAAAAATTTTCACTGCCCTTGCATAGTGCCTGGCAATGGTGATTATTTGATAATTATTGCTGAGAAATTAAAATCAAGAATCATTAGAAGATTCTCTCCAAGAACAACACCAACAGGGTCTTGGACAAGTAGATTTGGAGTGTGGTTACTAGAAATGGGGTAGTTTCTTGTTCAAACGTTCAGTGCACTCTGGAATGTAGTAAAATGATGTCAAGTTCCATACGTAGCATCTATAATCATAAACCCAGAGCTAGACTCTTACATGTGTGCCATGTGGGAAGGAATGTGGCTCTTACACCTGTGGTGTTCGCTTTTTTTTCAGACAAATATGCAAACTGATAGCAAGACCATCTGCTTCTTCATCCTCAGATATAAAAGATGACTATACATACACAGAGCTAATAATTTTTCTCCCTCTAACTGCTTGTCTGACTTCATAAATATCTTTGTACCACTTGTATTAATAACTATTCCTTTAGAGTGTTTTGTTTATATGTTCTTAACTCTCCAAGAGTGAAAGACTCCTCAGATGAATTTCTTCAACAAGGATATTGACAATAACAAAAATGCTTTGTTAGACTTGAAATCCAAATTTCTATCCTTCCCTTATGCTGCTTTTCAAATATTATGGGGTCTACTATTTGAAAATTCTAAATGCATGAGGATGAGAAAGGATGAATCAGGGTTTCTGACAAAGGAGCACAGCTCTGAGAGAGAAAACCCTGTTGTCACCGAGACTTGCTTTACTCCTTCACTCAGGCTTTTTTGGTCTGGGTCTGCCTGGAGTCTGTTACAAGTCCTGGGATCCCGACCCTGAATGCCTGCTGCAACCAACACAACTGATGTCTTTGACCTTCTGATAACCCCCAACCAACCACAGTATACAAAATCTCCTTTCCTATTAATTTCAGCAAGATTATGCTGGGACCTTTCAAAGAGACTCTAAGATGAACCAAGAATACAGAAAACAAGTAAAAAAGTATAGCCCTCAAAATATTTGCAGAACATACAAGGGCTGTCTTAAAATAATTCTAGACTAAACAGGCATAGCTGGTACAACTGATGGGACCCCCCACCATAGGTATTTTTGCTTCACCTTCACCGATGTACCACAGTGTCTGAGATGCAGAGAAGGAGTAGGGTACTGGAATCCTAACAACTACCCTAGCCAACCGCACGCTGGCTGGACTTTGAGTAAGTCAGGTGAAGGGATTATAGGTATTTATATTATTTGTCCTCTTCCCTGAGTTCCTAAACCAATATTACCTTGAAAATAAATGTAATCTTACCTTTGTTAAAATAAAGGGGAAATTAGCCCTTGGAACAAAACAGCAGAAGCAATAGGAACTTTCTAGAGTAGGGGGAGTCTCCAAATGCAGTAAGAAATTATTAGAACTTGCATATTTATTTTATCTTATCCTTTCTTATAAATGTTTATTTTAGTGATATAGACACAGACACACATATATAAATTTCTATATATGTGTGTTTCTATATAAGATAAATTTCTATATATGTGTGCATATATATAAATAGGCAAACCAGTAGAATCTGTCTATCTATCTATCTATCTATCTATCTATCTATCTATCTATCTATCTATGTAAAATTTAAATGATTACCCACATGTCAGGGTGCTTGATCAAAATATTTTCCCAATTGATTACATAATTAAAAAAATGCAGAGACCACTGCCCATGAGATTAATATTGTGCTGGAAACTTCCACAGCAACTCAGGATCTGTGAAAAGTAGGTGGAGCAGATTAGAAGGTGAAAATCCAATCAGGAAAGGACTGAATCAAAGCATTTGATACGCAGATCACTTCCTGGCTAGTATTTTCACAATCGTATAAACCTTTGTCCTTTACTTCTGTATGAACTTGGTCAAGTCTTCACCTCTTTCCATCTCAATTTTGTTTCTGTAAAATGAGATTCCTGGTACCCACATCATATGGGTTAATTAAAGAGACTAAATGAAGTCAGGTATATAAAATGCTTAATATACTGCCTGGCATGTAGTGAATTCTCCATACATGATGGCTTTTATGATTTCTGCTTGATTCTTACTTTAAAGCCCCATGTGTCCCTCCTCATCAATATGGCAATCAAAAATGTCTTCAGACATTACCAAATAGGGCAAGATCACCCCTAGTTGAGAAACACTGCGCCATACCAATGGACATGTCCATTATTCTGAAAATTATTCTTGTCCTTAGCCTTGAGTCAGGTCATATTCATTCCCTCATTTTATTCATGATAAAACTGAGACACAAAGTTGATTCTTGTTCCTTAACCTTGGCCAGACCATAGAATCACCTGAGCTCTTTTTGAAAACCTTGGCCCCCAAACTGCATTCAAGTTCACTGGATGAGGGTCTCTGGGACAGTGGAGTAGAGGAGGGGACCCGAGCATCTGTACTTTCCAAAGTTCCCCAGGTGATTCCACTGTGCAGTCAATATTTCGAGCCGACACTCTAGTCTCTAGTCATCCTTTTAGGAATCAACTCAGAGCCTTCTTTATTTCACAGTGGAATTATAAGTCTGACTCTGTAATTACAGTACAACTAGACCTCCCCCTCTTTCTGTGAGTCCCATCCTCCATGTTCCCACTCTGTCTCCATCTCACATAATCTACCTTGAAGATTTCCTTTCCCTCACCACGCCTTCTTCCTCTGTATATGCCTCCCTGTTTTTCATGAACGTCCTTCTGAAATGTACCTCCTTTCTTTTTCTCTTCCTCTGTCTGAACCATCATCACCCTTCAGCTGACCTCCAGAGGCATGACCCTGGACATCACCCTTCTTGTAAACCAGCCTTCATCCACCCACTGATCTTCACCTTCCATACCACCCTGAAAAGCTTTAGCATTGCCCCATCTGCATTATATTGTTATATTTGGTACTTGTCAGTCTCCCCTCAGTCCCCCCTGTGTGCCTCTAAAGCCACCAGACCGATCTCCAGAAGAACTAGACCCAGGAAATTTGTCTCTGAATCCTTGGCATTTACCTGAGCCCGATACCTTGCAATCAGCTGGCTAGATGCTTGCCTAATGAGTGAACAACTTGTCCCAGCTTCCTTTCCTTCATCCTTTTCCACCCTCCCACTGACCCACATGGATCACTGATCTACACTTTCATTACTTTAGCTCTGCATATTTCAACACTGCCAAACCTTCTTCCTAGCCCTGAGCTGCCTGCCCACTGGTGAGAGTGGTGGCTGAACTGTTTTCAATCCATGGGACTTAGGAGCAAAGCCAGGCATCTGCGGCTGGAACTTGTCTCTGGCTTTGGAACCTAAATGAAGCGATCATCGGCGAGCTCCAAGCTGTGGTGAGCCTTGTTCGTACTCAGATCAGCTTCTGTCTTCACCACAATTCTAGGTTTGCACATTATGTACAAGAATGATACTGGAACTGCCATGTTGTTTCGTGTCCCCCAACAGAGGAAAATCCAATTTGTTTACCATAATGAAGCTGCACCATCATCTGCTGGCTTCACTCTGTAGGAAAATAATTTCCTTCAGCAAGATCCCTATCATGCAGAGGATTTTTAAAAATGCTCCAGTAATGTGTGGGAAAATATTCAGCTTAAGTATTTTTCTTGATACATTAAGTTCATAGGGCAAAGAGCAGCATGCAGAATATATATACATATATATATAAATATATATATATAATGTGTGTATATGTGTGTATGTATATATACATTCCTTTGTGTGTGTGTGTGTGTATATATATATAAATATATATATTTTTTTATATATATACCATCGGGGTGTGTGTGTGTGTGTGTGTGTGTGTGTATATATATATATATATATATATATATATATATATATATACACCAATGGTATATATATATACCATTTATATATAAATTTATATTTATATATTTATATATATAAATATATATATATATACCATTGGTATATATATTGGTGTGTACATATATATGGGTATATATATATATTTATATATACACACACACACACACACACACACACACAAAGGAATATATATTGGAATGGAGAAACTCTCCCACCTAAAGAGAAACTCCCCCTCGTAAGCTCGGCCTCATAAGCTCAGAGGCCAGTGGGGAATGATGCAGGGAAACAAATCATTTCAGTACAATGGACAAGCAAGTGTCCTTTCCCCCCACCTCTCCACTGCTTCTCTGATGGTGGACCCTGACTGATGATGCTAAGACTGGGTAAGAATTGAGCCAGACCAAAGTGGGGGCCCTGAGGAAGGCTAATCCCTAAATCTTGCTTAATCAGGAAACAGTCACAAACCTGTTTCTAAAACAGTCCTATCCATACCCCAACTATCACAAATATCCATAAGGGCTACCTGAGCTAATGGCCTTTTTATCCTAAAAAAAAAAAAAAAAAAAAAGGAGACTTTTTTTTCCCCATATGGGGAACATTTCACTTTAGACTTACCAAAGTGTCATGTTGATTGTAATTTATTCATATTATCTACCAGCCATGTTATAAAGAATTCAGAATAGAAATGATCATTTATCACCAAAAGTAGAATTGTGCTAGCTAATATGGCTGTCATTATTGATTATTCTAATCACACTTGTTTCGTTGGGAACCCTCTTGACTACAGAAGAGATTTTGTCAAAAAGAGTTGACTCATAGTGATTTTGAAATAAGGGAATATTTACAAGAAAGAGGGGGAGAAAGATTATGTCATGAGCAAAATGCTACAAGATTTTTCTCTTTCAATGGAAACTATTTTGTGAAGATTAGATAAATAGCAGCTACAGTAAAATCAACAAAGGAATGAGAAATATATGAAATGGAAGTTTCTTCACTTTGTAGTGAAGTCACAAAAGCTGCTCCATCAGAGAGCTCAACCTCCCCCCTGACTTTCCCCAAAGTTAATAAACTTATAACCTGCTCGTTATTCCAAAAGTGTAAACTGTGGCTCTAAAGTGACTATTTCCATCACTGATGGATGAACTCCTTCCCCCTCTAAGTCCTAATCGATCTGGTCGTCCTAAACACATTTCAGTAATTTTTAAGACAAAGAGATTACTGGGTGCTTTTGTATAGATTTGTTCGAGAATAAACATTAGCTGGCATTGCAGTGCTGCTCTCACAGTAGATTATGCATACTACTGCTTGCCAGAATAAAGTTTCGGTTATTGCACATACATTTATAGATATACACATATGTGTGTCTATATACAGACAAGGAGAATTTTATATAGAGACTCTGTGTATATGAAAATGAGACCTTTATTTGCTTGTGTAATGTGCCAAAATATTAAAATTAGAAAATTCAGCCAAGTTCTTCACAGTTTTGCTTGAAAATGCCTTTTAAAATTCATGCAAAGTTGAATCACTTTCTTAAGAATCTCAAAAGAATCATGGGCCAATCTTAGTTTTACAAATAATCTGTTTGGTTCTTAACACTGCAGTAAAAAGAATACCAAAAAAAAAAGTACAAACTAACCATTGCAAATTTAGAGTAAAAGGAAATTATTTCTTAACAGTAATGATTCTCTTCCTTGATCAGAAATTTAAGGACCAGATCTTTCTGGTTCCCTAAAATTCCCCAATTTCCTATTATAATTCTAATTTACCCAGAGATTAATGCCCAGTCATTAACATAAATCATGAAAATGAGATGAGCTAGATTAAGCCCCCAGAAAATGTACTAACCCTCCACATCACCCCACATTTTCCTTGAAAACTTCCCTAACCCTTGCAACTAATCTTACCTCTCCAGACTTTGATTACACACCTCCATGTTTCTCCACTTAGCAGATATGAACTTAGCAGACAGGTTAAGGAAAACAACCTGAAGGGTAAAATCTGGGTCATTTCAGCTTTATAGGGTTTAGAATAGTGTGTGGCTACATAAAAGCCTAGTGCATTAAGAAATCAACATGGAACAAAAAAAATGGAAAGGCAGTTGACATCGACATCTTCAGATGGTGTGGTTTGTTGCCATCATTCATTGCCATCTGCAGCCACAATTCTATGACGCTGAAAGTTGAGCCAAGGACTGGTAATCCTTTCAAATGCTGACTACTGCATTTTCAGAACAGCTGAAACTGCTCTGTTATTTAATGGCAACATCCCTCCTCAACCCAGTATCTCCCTAAATTAGATCTTACCTCAAATAAGATCCTTGTCATCAGATCAATTGCTACAGTACAAAAACACTATTGTGATACAGTCCAAGAGCTGCACACGGAACACATTCACACGCTCACTCACTCCACGGATGACCCTTCCTTGGGCTCACTGCTTTGTTTCTTCATCTACCCTTTTTCTTTATGCATAGAAGCTGGGTTACAGGCCAGAGGTGTGGGTGGTGAGAGGGTTCACCAGAGACAGAGTGGGGAGCAGAACAGGCAGATCGATGGAAACCCACTGCTGAGGGGCAGCGGGCAAGGCAGGAGAGGTCTGCTGCGCCATGTGGGAATCTCCCTGGGCTGGGCATCGAACTCGCACCGCAGCTGTGGACAGCTCCAAGGCACTTCACCCAACCTGTTGTGCAACCAGGGAGGCCCCTGTTTCTTCATGTACTCAGGGTAGCAGGGACACACAATTACACCTTCACCCTCAGATCATAACATACCGTCATCCTATTTTATCTCCCTATGGCTCTGTTCCATTTTCTTTCATTGTTGCTTTCTTCTAATAATTTATTCTAATAAAGCATGAACACCCTGGCTCCCGGTGGGTCCCGGGACCCACGATGGAACTAGAACATTGAAAGTAACTTATTATCAACTTATTATCAAGTCCCTCCTCCCTGTTTTGCTTACTTTCTCTCCCACAAGAGGAAATCACTATCCAGAATTTATTATCCCCTTACCATTTTTGTTTTCACTCATGTTTATGTATACTGAACAATATCTTCATTTGCAGCTATATAAAATGTACTTCTATCGACATTTCCACATCACAAAATAGCAAAGATTTCATTTGCAGAAATACTCAGGAGCTACGGTAAGTGTAGCACGGCTGGTCAGGCGGCTCAGTCATCTCTGGACGGGGGTTCTGGCCTGGGGAAGGTCACGGGCTTGCATTTTGGCAGCTCCCCTGTGCCTATGCCTCAGTCTGCGTCCTAGAGCATGGTGGCCACCAACGTCCCCTCACAGAAGGCGCACTTCCCTTTACCCCACCACTGGCTGATCCACTCTGGTAGAGGAGAAGCTGCTCACGAGGACTTAGCAAACTCAGAAACATGCCATTTGGGTGCCTGGAGCCATAGTATCATATCCAGTCAACAGCATTGCCTCCCTGGCCCCCCCTATTTTATATTTCTGCTCTAGAAATGAATCTCCTTTCATATTAGCGTGTAATCTCACAATTTAGAAATACTAACTCATCACCCACAAAAGCAAGTCTATCCCAACTGAGAGAAATGCTCACAGAAGCAGTAATCCACATGGAGCTGACAGCACTACCTCACCTCTCTTCATCCTGCTGCTTTCCTCCTTGGATGCCATCAGCTGAGTCCGGGCAGATTCTCCTCACCTTCGCTAGCTCATGTTGCCGTCCTGTCTTGTCTCTCTTCCTACAGTTCCACTTGACAAATGGCACCTGTGAGTTACATGAAGAGGTAAGAGATGATTGATGTCCAAACCTTTTAAAAAAATACTGTCCTCCCCTGTATTTATATCTCACTTTAGGAGCTCTCAGTACCTTTCATAGATGATACATTATACGTGAATTTCATAAAAGTCTTGTGACATATGGATTAGGCATTTTGAAAAAGACAAAATTAAACTCAGAGCATCAAGAAACTTGACCAAGGTGACCTGGTGAAAAGCTTGGGTAGGGCTCAGACTTTCTGACTCCTATCAAAATCCCATCTCTACCTTCCCTAGGCCCAGGCTCACACTTGCGTGATGGTCGTTGAGCAATTTTTGTGGATGATCAGAATTTCACACTCCTTGTTCAGCTATTTTCTCATCACATTTGCAAGAGAAATGCTATGGGGCAAAACAATCTTTGTAAAACCATCTTGGTTTATTTGCAATTTCAATTCCTGGCTTGATTTTATGCCACGTGTTTTATAAAGGCATCTTAAAGACACGCTGTTAAGTCTAAAGTCTATTTTAAAGTGACTTTGTAGGCACAATCTTTAAAAGAGGACATTTTTTCACATCCTTCTTAATTATGTCAATCCTCTCATTGTCACCTTTATTATTTGACTGTCCTTCCTCAAAGGGATGTTAACAAACAGTCCTGAAAGACCACAGTTTAAAGCATCTATCCCTCTAAAACCAACGGAAATCTAATTTATTTTATTTATCCAGCCCCATGTAGGTTAATGGAGTCCCTTCATTCATCTGATGACAACAGAAAGGCTCGGGATGGTGCCCCACAAAGACAACAAAAGCACTTCTCAGCTTGCCTTCAGCCCTGCTCCTGCTCCCATAACTGCCAATACTTGGTTCTTAGAGTCTTTCACCAAGAACAGTGCTCCTTAATAATTCTCCATAATTCAAAACTAATCACTGGCATGATACAAAGAAGTATAAAGATTCATTTGAAAACATGGGGCATGATGAACCATTATATTTCAGTGCCTTGAGCATTATTAGTATTCTGATAGATTTCATTTGGGTTTAATACCAGCATTGCGTGTGCAGGAGGCATAAAAATCAGCTGTTAAATGCAGCATTAATCTGCACTCACTGAGGAGTGGTTTCTCACCACCCACTCACCACAAACTCAGTCTAGGCCTGGTCTAGGCGCCCAGCGATCTGGCCCTCTGGCCTCCGCAGGTTATGGAAGCCTTTGCAAGCACCTGCAGTCCCCAGGCGTCTGTGAAACTGCCGTGGACTCTCCAGGGCTCCCCAGGCTCACGCGGGCCTAAGTAGAAGGGGCCGGCAGTTATGCCAAGCAGCCGGTTTATATTCCGGCATTTGCCAGAAGGGAAATTGCTAAAATGTTTTAGGGCCCCCTCAGGAGAATAAAAATGTCACACTGCCTTTAACTTTTATCCCTCAGCTAAAATCAATGTTTTCTAAAAGAGAGAAGCTTTTAAAACTCTTATAAGAGTTTTGCTTCAGATCCAGCTTATATTCATTAAGCACGTACTTTTTGGCAAGCGTTTTAAATAACTTCATTCCCATAACAATCAACTATTAATCATCTTCACCTCACATTTGTGGAAACTGGGGCTGGGGCACTTAAGTGACCTGCAGAGGTCACACAGATGAAGGGGCAGACGCAGAATGAAACCGCTCCTGGAACTCGAGTTCTGTTCTGTGTCACAGTCAATGTCACCGCGCCTCTCTGTGCTCTGACCGGGAGTCCGCAGGGGGAGAGAGATTAAGCTAAAATTAAGTGTGCTTGGTTGAGATGCAAATGGAATCATGCTTCCCCACTCATTCTTTCCACGAGTATTTATTGAGAAACTACTATCTGCCAGATGCTTGTTAAGATGTCAGAGAGATGGTGAGGATCAGAACAGACAAAACTCCCTGACCTCAAAGAATTTACATCTATGTGGCGCACTGTCCACAAACACGAGGCAAAAAAGTGAAAATATACAGCACATTACTGAGTGCTGAGTACTTAGGAGGAAACATAAAAGACAAATTAAGGAAGAGCCATCTCAAATGCCCCAAGCTGAGAGAAGTGGAAATTTTTAGTATTGTGGATCGGGAAAGACCTAAGAAGGTCCTGAATTACTCAATATTTTTTGGTATTTCAGTTGCATTCAATTATCTCAGTATTTGTTCTTTGGGATTGTTACAGGGAATCCCATCATTTCATTCCAGGAAATAAATTGTAAAAATCAACTGTCCCTTACTTGTGAATTAATTTTGCTTCACCTAATGACTTACAATACAACAAAAGACCAAAAGCTGTACTTGTGGTTAATAATACATATAAATAGTATTTAATATTTTGCAGAGAACACAGATAGGACAAGCAGGAGGCTATGGGCACACCCTTTCTGCAGTCCCATTCTGATGCTCAGTTACCAGCTAGCAGCTTTCGCATGTTACATGACTTTTCTGTGATTTGAAAAATCTGTAAAAGAAAGACATCATTGGCAGTCACCACACAGGCCTGCTTTGACGGTTGCAGGAGAGCAACCCCTGCATGTTTGTCACCAGAAGGGGCATGTAATCCACACATGAAAGGTACACACAGAAGTATTGATGACGTGGGAGTCACTACTCTCAGTGGCATGCTCATTCAAAATAAAGAAGCCAAAAAAAAGGAAGAAGAAAAAGCCAAAAAAGTCTACAAAATTAAATTAAATTAATAAATAAAAAGATCCATTTCCTTGCCAGGGCACTGATATGAGTATGAGTCTGCTGTGGCTCTCATCCAGCACAAAGGAAATGTTTCTAGAAATAGAAAGGCAGAGTTTTGTAGGAGAGGGTTGTCAAGGTAGTTCTAGAACCATCCTGAAGCAAAATTCACCTCAGTTCAGGATTTTGAAGAATAATATTCACTGGGACACAGTGTAATTGTTGAGGTGGGGTTTTTTTACTAGTCCAAAAAAAAAGTGCAAAGCCTTCAGAGGTAGGAGCACATATTGCTGCCTTGTGTATACGTCTGGTCACCAGGGCAGTGTTTACCAGACAAGGATGAGGAGACCCAGGGAGAGTCTAAAGACAGTTCTATGACAGCATGGCTAGCCTGAGACGGGCAAGCTTTGCTGTAGACCTGTGGTTTTCAAACTTTGTTCCAGAATACCCTGGGGCTCCACAAAGATGCCACAGGGGCTATAAATGAGTGAAGATAAGACCCCAGGGCAGGACTCTGGACTCCTGCCTCTCCTTCACCTGTACTCCTACAACTTCGCTTCCGTTGATTTTAAAGACTGGATCCCATATCAGAGGCATTTTTTTAAAGTTCATTGCTCTTAAAAAATGTTCAAATTGTTTGAAAACCATTACCTTGTAACGAGTACATAGTTTCCATACTAGCTTGCTTTCCGTACCTAGCCCAGTGCCTGTCCAGTAATAGTTATTCCATGACTGTTTGCTAAGCGACTGGATTATGCTGGAAAACTGGGATAAACACACAGAGCATAGCTAACACAGAAATCAACTCCATTCAACTCTAACTAGCACAAGCGACTGTGAATTTTAATACTGTGCTAAAATAGGATGAGTAAGGATTAGACTATAGAAGATTTTATTGATTATTTAAAGTCACTGAATTCACTTAGAATTCTAAATGATAGAGGAATGTAACAGTAGATTCAAAGATTTTTAGTATAAAAAGGAGAATCAACTACAGACTCTGAAGTATGTCAAATCTGGCCTGCAATTTTTTATCGGTTGTGTAACATTGAGCAAGTGTCCACCTCATTAAACTTCAGTCCAAGTACAAAGTGCGGAGAGTCACAATAAGTGTTTTGTTGGGTTTTTGTCCATGTTAAATAAGATATTCCACAGAAAGTTCTTAGTATATCATGGGGCACATAGAAAGCATTCAGAAAATGCTGACTGTGTATATCCTATACACGTATGACGTATACACACATTTTATCTAAACATATACACACACAATGCATAGATGAACTATAAATACACATACATACACAACACACATTAAATATAGACACTATAAACACACACCCTGTGTATATAAACACTATGTGCTATATCTATACACACTACATGTACATACAGGTGCATTATGTATACACACATATTAAATGAATAAATGTGTACCTATACATGTTCATTAGAATTATAAAGGTAAGGCAGATTTTTAAAATCTATAATGCTGTCATTTTAATATGTGTTCATTAGCTGTGGGACTCTATCTTCAAATACATGAAAAACTCCCAATGTGTAGGGTTCTCTGGATAAATCAAAAGAATTGAAAGTCATTTTCCCCTTCACCCAAACATGCCTGTGTACACGCACACACACAGACTCACACACACACACACACACACACACACACACACATATTCCAGTCCAACTCTGTGTTAGTACTTTGTCTTAATTTCTTTTATTATCACCCAGCAAAGCTCTGAGACTCTTTGGAAAAGATTTAATCATTAATCAAGTACAATTCCCTCATGTGTCAACACCATAAATAGACCCAGAATGATGAAGATGTTTGCCTGATGTTTATTGAATATGCAAAAAAAAAATAGCTACTATTTATTGAGTACTAAGTATTAGGTAGTACATAGATTATACCCTAATCTTTTCAACAACCTCTTGAATTAGGTATTATCAACACACACACACACACACACACACACACACACACACACACACACAGATTAAATAAATTGGCCAAGGTCCTAAAGCTAGTAAGATCAAGAGCCTGGATTTAAACCAGGTTTGTATGATTCCAAAGCCTCAGCTTTAATGTCCTCTGATCTCTAACCCAGGCAACCTGATTCCTCATTTCATCAACTTAAGTCTTACCCTCATATTGTTCCAGATCCCCTAATTGATGTATTTCTTTTCACTTGAGAATATGAAAGTCCATCTCTGATTCATAAAGGACTCTAGTCACATTTTTCATAGATCTGAGGTCCCAGCCAGGGAATTTAAAATATGTCGACACAATCAGTATTGCTGGAATCAGTTCAATCAGCCTTTGTTAAACATGTTGTTAAACCTTGTTCAAATGTTTTTGGAAAAATGAAGCAACAAGAGGCAACTGCAGGCAGCAGTTTTCAGCTCTCTCCTAGCCATTTGAGTTTCACTTCCAGAATGGGCCCTCTCTGACGGACCATCACGTCCCCGTTTGCAGAGAGCACTTTCGTCATCCGGCTCCCAGGAACTCCTGGCAACCTAGAGATGAGTCATTTACTGGTTGTGGGGTGTGCCCCTGCTGTGAGTCCCACCAAAATGGCTCTTTGCTACCATACTCTGAAGTCAGTGTTGGGTCAGGGAAACATGGTCCAGAGCAAGAGACCCGGCATGCCCATGGGTTTTGGTGAATGAATGAGTAAAACTCACAGTTTGCAAGAGGACACTCTATTTACTTGGTTCTGTAACGCTTGGAATCAACCAGGCCTGTGTGGCAGCTAAACATTTCATTCATTCATTTCTAAGCACTTACTCTGTGCTGGGCACTGAACAAAAAACTGAATTACTCTATTACTTGAGTGTACTACCTGGAGCCAGATACTATACTAAGCAATTTTCAAATATTGCTTCATTTGACTCAAAACAGAGAGCTTTAAACTGTTAATATCCTTGGTTTGCCGAAGAGGAGAAAGAGTCTTATCAAGTTATTTCTCCCAGTCCCACAGTTCTTTCAATAGAGCTGGCAACTGACTCAGAATGGGTTTGGGGGAACATTTACTAAATGACCCAAACGTGATATTTACTGAATAACCTAGTACAGTGTTTGTCAAGTGATTTCAGTGGCACTGACATGCACAGGGTTTTTGTTTGTTTTGTTTGAATACTCAGATATTTAACCTTTCAGAAACTTATAGCTTAATAGTACAAATCAATGGTTCTCAACCTGGGGAGATTTTGCTCCCAAAGAGATATGCAGCAATGTCTAAAATCATTTTTTATTTTCACAATGGGGATAGGGGTAGGAAGAGCTTTTTATATCTAGTAGGTAGAATCCAAGAATGCTATTAAGCATCCTATAATACAAAGGCCATCACCACATAACAAAAAATTACCTGGTACAAAGTATCAGTAATGCCAATATTGAGAAATACTGACATACATAAGACAACCCAGAGGAAGCTGAATTAATAATGTATGATTTACATTATGTAAAGGAACAAACAGGGGGAAAGGTAGATTATGGAGAATGATGCAAAGAGGAAAACTTTAAAATCCAATAGCTAGAATACAAACTGCAGTTGAACAAACCTGTATTTAATTCCAAGTGTGCCCTTCCTTAACTAGAGTATAAATTTGGTCGAGTGTCAATGTCCTCATCTTTAAATAGAAATAAAAATATTGACCCTGCAGGAATCCTATAACAATTAAGATGAGGTATAAGTTATCCCTACTATCCAAAAGGCATAGTCATTCTAGAGGGGCTATACTTTTCCAAGTTAAAATCATGCCAAAGTAGCTAAAATAATTGTACTGGATTTACTATGATGTAGTTATTGCAACTATTTTAATAACATAACAATTAACCACATGATATCACAAGCTGATTTCTGAATAATCTCAGAATAAAAGTCAAGATCCCTGCTGTCTAGGGGCCTCCCTGGTGGCACAACAGTTTGAGTTTCTGCCTCTGAAGCTGTCCACAGCCAATGCAGCATGAGTTCAATCCCCGGCCGGGGAGATTCCCACAGGCGCAGCAGACCTCTCCTGTCTTGCCTGCTGCTCCCCTCAGCAGTGTACTTTAGTCAATCTGCCTATTCTGCTCCCTTCTCTGTCTCTAGTGAATCCTCTCACCACCCCACACCTCTGGCCTACACCCCAGTTCTTGTGTGCATAAATAAATACATCTTTTTTTAAAAAAAGATTCCTGCTGTCTCACAAGTGTCCTTGTCTCTTTATGTTCTTGGTAAGTAACCTCCTTAGACAGAGTGTCTCCAACTTCATATGCTGAAACCTAAACTTATTATTTGAAGGTGAGACCTTTAGGAGGTTCTTATATCTTGGGGGTAAAGCCCTTGTGAACGGGATTTGTTTTCTTATAAAAGAACCCCAAAAAGTCCCTCAACCCCTTTCTCCATGTGAGGATACAGTAAGAAGTCAGCCAGACGAACCAGGAAAATAGGCCTTCACCAGACACTGATTCTGCCAGATTTTCCCAGTACCCCAGCTTCAAAGAACTGAGAAAAAAATTTTCTGCTGTTTAGGAACCACCCAGTCACTCAGATATACTGAGGGACTAGCAACCCAAATGGACTAAGAAACCAAGTTCTCTCTTTAAACCACTGCACACTTCATGAGCTACATGATTTGTGTATCCCTTTTGATTTCAAAAATGGGATAACATGCTAACAATTTTAATTGGTAGCACACTGAAAGCCTACACTTTTTTTTTAAGTGAAAACAGTCTGTTCGGACCTGGCCTTCCCATTTCTACCTTGTTCATTCCCAACTTGCCATGCTTTCCAATGTGTGTTTCTGCAGCCTAAGAGTCAAACTTCCTAATGAGGCTCCACTCAAGTGATCCTGAAGCCAATCAAGGAGGGGCACAGGGCTCACCAGGCAGATCAGGCCCCGATCGGTTTGAATTCAAAGAGTGGACTGGGATGAGGTCCCGGAGCTGAGGAGCAGGCCTAGCATAGCTCCAGGCCTTGCAGCGTCACCACGCGTAGCGCGCTAAGCCGTGCCAAGGCCCAACAGGTCAGCTGTAATTTTTTTCTTGGAATCTTGAAATAGCCTCACTTTCCTGAAGAGAGGGAGCTGGAATGTCTAGGAACTATTAATGAGGACTGTTGAAATACTCCTTCTAGGTGAGTCTGAACACACTGCTGTGCTAATCAAGAGATGTCAGCTATCCCTCGGTAGAGCAGCGGGTGGATTTCCACTGCTCTCGGCTGCACACGTACAGGGCTCACCACTGTCTGCACCAACTAATCCATCATCAGCATAGAGCATATTTAGGCCAGCGTCACACTCAGGCATCCCCCATCTTTACTTGGGACACATTTGGTCCCTTTGCATAAAACGCTTTCTGAGATTTATCATTTCTATGTATTATGACCTTTCCATCATATCAAAATAGAATTTTGCCTCCTTTTCCATTGAGAAGGAAAATATCTGCATTACATTTGTTCTTGTATATTGTGAGGTTCTCATTTGCGACAGCAAAAGACAGAGAAGAACAATAAAATCCGACCAGCATCACGGGATGAATAAACTAGACTCTGTTTTGATTCCAGGTTTCAGTATCTTTCTCTGTAA
This sequence comes from Scalopus aquaticus, assembly GCA_004024925.1. Lineage (NCBI taxonomy): Eukaryota > Metazoa > Chordata > Mammalia > Eulipotyphla > Talpidae > Scalopus > Scalopus aquaticus. Next base: position 151,256 of record PVIJ01000019.1, on the reverse strand, counting down.
AGTGACACAAACTGCACCTACCTCAGGGGGGTTGCTTTGAAGTTTAAATAAAGAACTAAAATAATATTTTAAAGTTCATGTGTAGTGTCTGGCACTTTGAGGTTGTGGTTACTACTGTTGTGATTAATATATGACACAGCGTTCAATTTTCCTATACATATTCATTCTTCAACACTGAACGAGGCTCCCGAGACACAGTGGTGAACAAGAAGACAAGGCTCTTGCGTTCATGGAACTTTCTTTCAAAAGCAGAAAAAGGATCAATAATTGGGTAAGGAAATGAACAAACAATACAATTTCCGTTGGAGGAGATGCTATGAAGAAAGCATGGCAGTGTCTTGGAGAATGACTGGTTGGAAATTTTATAATTACAGGAGGTTTCACTGAAAAAATTGCATTTGTACTGGACAGTGGATGGTAAGCGGCAGTTGGCAGAAGAAACAGGGCAGAGAACTCCAGGCTGAAAAAATAGCAAGAGCAAAGGTCCTGAATAAAAACAAACTCAAAGTTTTAGCAAAAAGAAAGAAGTCAGGGCCTCCCTGGTGGCACAAGGGGTTAAGTCTCAGCACTATGAAGCTATCCAGAGCCACTGCAGCACAGTTCGATTCCCCAGCCAGGGAGATTCCCACATGGCGCAGCAGACCTCTCCTGTCTTACCCACTGCTCCCCTCAGCAGTGTATTTCAGTCAATCCGCCTGTTCTGCTCCCCACTCTGTCTCTGGTGAATCTTTTCACCACCCCACACCTCTGGCCTGCATCCCAGCTCTTGTATGCATAAATAAATAAATCTTTTTTAAAAAAGAAAGAAGACAACACAGGGAGCCAATAGGAGAGTGGCTATATAAAGTCAGATGAGTATTAAGGGAGTCGAATCAAATAGTGTATAGTCATGGTAAAGAATTTGGATTTTATTCCAAGTGCAATGGAAAGCCATTGGAAGAGTTTAAGCAGAGAAGCGGTGAGTTTTGAGTTACAATTTTAAAAGGTAATTGAAGCTTTAAACTGGCCATAGGAGGGCAAAAGTGAGAGTAAAGAAGCACAATCAGAAAGCTAATAATGCAGCAACCCAGGGTGAGCTGATGGTGACTTGAACCGCAAACAACTCTTGCCTTCTCCAAGTTGTGATGAAGAATAAATGAGATAACGTAATGGACCTAGGGCAATTCCTGGCACACAGTGTATCCTCACAATATTTTAATTCTTTCTTCCAATTTGTACTACAGCAAAGATCTCTATTTCCACAAAGAAGTCTAAGAGGCAGCTATAATGCATGTTAATTGCAAATGCCAGAGACTTGAGTTCCCATCAACTGAATGTTGATACAGCAACATTATAATAAGGCCGAGCAAATGCCAATTCCAGCCTGGGACATATTGCCTTGTGTTGCCATTTTGTTAAAATTCCAAAAACTATTATGCTTGAACATTGTAAGCTCATTTTTTAAAAAGTAGCACAGGGACCATAATGTGTTTTGAATTCACCATTTAGGATTGCCATTCTCCTCTAGTCCAAAGAGAAGATAAAAAAAAAAATTCCAATTTAAAACTATACCGGATTAGTCTTTCTATTAATGCTGAAGGCATTAATTTGACTGTCTTGAATTAAAGCCCTTGCTTTGCTGCTATCAGCTAATGGATATGGGATTTTTTGTAAAACAAAAGCAAGGACTAAAATGTTAATTGTAATTCAGATGATGAATAAGAAATGTAATTCATGCTAGAGAACCCTGGATCAGCGTATCCACAACCACTCAGGAAGGAACAGTTGAGGATATGGGCCCCAAAGAAAGACTTCTGCGGAGTGGATCTGTCCTTCCCTTATTCTCCTGGGGTGTGGTGTGGGGTGTGTGTGTGTGTGTGTGTGTGTGTGTGTGTGTGTGTGTGTGTGTGTGTGTGTATGTGAGGGGGGAGAGACACCTTAGGGAAATCTCCTCACCTCACTAAATATCAGTCTCCTTCCTCATCTGTGGAATGTGAAAAGTAATAATACTTTTCTCATCAGATTGTGGTAAAGATTACATACAATCTTCCATTTAAACTGTTTAGTATGATTTTGGCATAAAGTTTAAAGAAATACCAGTTATCTTTATTACCCTCCAGTACCCTGAGGCTCAGGTGAAGGAATTGGAATTATTTATTCTGGAATTGAGAAGGCTGAGTGTGTAATTTAGATTTTTACGATGAAAATTGCCACTACGTATTGAGTTTGAGCAGGGGGTTGCAAGAGGGGTGGGGGGGCGTTAGACGCTGTGCCAAGGGTTTACGTTAAAAAAGAGAAATAAAGAAGTCTCTAATATTCAGAAGTTGGCCTGGTACTCCCAGCTAGGCTTAGCTTTTCTCCTATTAGACATAAACCATGTCATAGAATACCAGCTTCAGACAAGGTAACTGAGTGTGTGATAAAATGAGAGACAAAGAAACCCGCTTTATAACCTTTTCCACACAGTGACAAAATCGGAGTCACTGTGCCTTCTTAAAAATACCCAATATTCCCCTCTCTTCCCTGAATGAATGACTGGTACATGTTTACCAGTTACAGCTTTATATTCATGCTAGTCTCCACGTCCTATAGACAAGATTTATGCACAGAGAATGACCTCTGCTCTCTGGCTGCCTCTGGAATGAGCTCTTGCCCAAATCACTCTCCCAAAGCCCAAAATCTATAATAGGCTTTTTTTAATACCCTCTTACTGAAACACCCCACAGTGACCGTTAGTGTATTTTTCTCCTCTGTATCAACAAGCAATAAACCCAACTGGTTAAAGTGTTTTCCCAGTGGTCACTAGTTGAAATGCACTAATCTTTAAGCAAAACTATCAAGCATGTATTATCTCTAGTTAATAGCAGAGGAAGCTGAAGTTCTGAGCAATTAAGTAACTTGCTAAGATCTCCCATGTAACAAGTGACAGTGAATGGACTGAAGTCGTGTCTGTTTTATTCAGAAGTCCAGACTCATAAATGTCCCAATTTCATCTCAAAGGGTGATTATGCTCTGGGTGGGGTCTACTGGATGACGTAATGAGGAAGAAATGCCAAAAAGCAACAAGATGGATCAGCTGGGGCCACAGGGCCCAGCTGGAAGGAGGTAATATGAGTGTTGAAAAGGGGGGCCCATTTTCTCACCAATGGAGAAGTACCCTTTTTAAATTAAAATATATTAAGATGATTTACAGAAGATAGAAAGACAGGCATTTTGACTTTGGAGAAGTTAACCAACTTAGCAGGGCAAGTTGCTTGCCCAAATTCTATATTATTATTTGATTCAGAGACAGTGGTCAATAACTGGATGGTACTTATACTGGCAATGAAGAGTGGAAGCCATTGTGGCTAATAGTACCCTTCAAATAATTGAAAGCATTTCATCTGACAAGGAAGAATGACATTTTTTTCTTTACATTTCAAATGTGTCTTCGTATAGGATAATATACAATTTGAATTTATTTTTCAGGCAGAAAGAGGATAACTGGCAAGTGAACATTTAATGGAGAAAATATATAGCTTGCACAATTTAAAAATAAAATCTAACAGTTTGCATGTTTAGCACCTTTCATGCAAGAATTTCAGAGCATTTTGTAAAAATGAATTACGTCTCCTTCCCTTCCCCCACCACCCATAAAAAAGCTTTATTTTACAACTGCAAGAAAAGACCTGTGAAAATGTGACAAACTTTGAGTGCCCAGAGAGGTGGGCTGTATCCTGAGTTAAAGGGAGGGCTTGGGTTGATCTTTTGAGCAGGAACCCACTTGCGTGTATCAACCGCTCTACAGGAAAGCAAAGCTTCTCTTTGGAGCCATCCTCTTCTCTCCCTAAGCTCTACTCAGTCATTGGCAGGGGTGGAGGGAGGGCAGAAAAGACTCTTCACGCCCCAACTCTAGGGTCTTACCTCTTCTTTCACTCCACTGAAGAAATCAGTCTTTCCATTCTATCTAGTTTCCTTTAAATTAGTCCTCGAGAAAATGTAGGGAAGAAGTTCAACATTGCAAAACCATGGGTTTGGAGGGGCCACCTACAAGGTAACAGCAGCGACATCACCTTATAATTTAAAAGAATCTCAACGGTGTTTTCAGAACAGACGAAAGGGAGGTGAGTAGAAGCAGAGATCAGTTAGAAGTTTGTTGCAACAATTTAACGAAAAGATACTGGTTGTTTGCAGTCACCTTCAGAGGCATTAGGAGCATGAGTATATAATGAATGAAGAACCAATAATATTTGCTGACAGACTAGATGTGTGGTATGAGAGGAAGATGAGTGGATTTTGTCCGGATGAACTGGAAGGAGAGAGCCATTAGGAACTGAAATGGGAGAGACTGATGGTACAGCAGGTTTGAAGTGCAGATCAGCAGTGCCCTTTTAGGGGTGTTTCATTTGACATACTACTTTATATACAAGGAGAGAAGACAAGAGGGCAGTTAAATATACAAAGCGAGAGTTCATGGGAAGGTTACAGTGGGAGATACAGATTTAAGAGTTATCAGCATATTGACGATTTTTAAAGTCATAAAACTAGATGAGAGCAGCAAGAGAGTGGACGCAGGTAAAAAAGAGAAGAGAATCACAAGCTAAGCCCATTAGATGTTGGGAGATAATTAGCAATCTGCAGAGGAAACAGGAGGAGCTGTCAGTGATGTGGAGAGAAGACCAGGAATATGCAGTATCCTGGAAGTCAACTGAAGAATCAATTTCCAGGAGAAAAAAAGTGACCTCTGTGTCTAATGCTTCTGACAGGTCAAGCACAAGCATTGACCTTGACTAATGGACTTAGCAGCGTGGGGTCATTGGAAACTTGGAGGAAAACAGTTTCTGTGACATGATGGAGATTTTCATTGGAAAAATAAGTGTATTTGTGTGCTGATTGGAACAATCCAGGAGAGGAGAGAAATTAATGAGAAAGGAAGCTGCTGGCGCAACTTGAGTAGAGTGAGAAGATACAGACTCCATTACCCACATGGGTAAGTTTTCCTTAGATTCGAGCAAAGACATTCCCTTTACGTAGTAACAGGAGGGGTGGGAGAATGGATCAGGATAGATGCTGAGAGGAAAGTAAATATGATGATAGTAGTATTTGGGGGGGTTATCTTTTGATTGTTTTTAAGTTTTCAGCAAAAAAGAAAAGCTAAGTTAACTCTAGTGAAAGGCATTTACTGAAGGTTTGAAAAGAAAGGATATGAACTGGTCTCCAGAAGAACACAGTGAATAAATTAAAAAAAACATAGTATGATAAATGGAAACTTTAGACATCCTCAAAGAGCTCACGAGCATACATATAAGACCAGTCATTATGTTTGTGGCTGTGTTTTCCAGCCACATTCAATGTATAGCTACAAGCCCAGAATAGGCAGAAGGCTAGATCTAACCAAGATTGGTGATTTGCCAAGTTAGTACAAAGAACAAGAGACTTGAGAGGTACACAGTGGTGGTATCATGACTGAGCATGGCATCTAAGTTAGCATGAGAGAGAGTGTCATTAGAAGGGAAGACGAGAGAAAGGTGGTAGAATGGATGGGTTTTAGCAGGAACTAGGATTAGGAGGGAGGGCCAGGTAATGGGTCAATTGTTGCAGGACCCGGAGAGTTCCAGGAGTGATAGAGTCAGTTATTAGAGGAATAAAGTTGGTTGTAGATGGTAGGCTGCTTGAAACTGCAATCTGGGCAGGTGGCCAAGTATAGATTCTAGACTAGAGTGTAGCCATGGCGGGCAGTGACTGAGGGAGTGAGTCAGAAGAACAGCGTGGGAGCTAGATGGCGGGGGGAAAGGGGCTGAGGGTGCTGAGTGGTCAGGGTGCTGCATGTACCATCGGGATTTTTTTTTTAAGATTTTATTTATCTTTGCATACAAGTTGGGGTGCAGGCCAGAGGCGTGGGGCAGCAAGAGGGCTCACCAGAGACAGAGTGGGGAGCAGAACAGGCAGATGGACGGAAATACACTGCTGAGGGGAGCAGCGGACGAGGCAGGAGAGGTCTGCTGCGCCATGTGGGAATCTCCCCGGCTGGGCATTGAACTCATGGCGCAGCCGCCAACAACTCCACAGTGCTGCACTTAATCCATTGTGCCACCAGGGAGGCCCATCTGGATATTTTAAAAGGGAGCATTAGTGGTAGTGAGTCATGAGTTTCGACAAGGGACAGCAGTGACCCAGCGGGTTAGAGAAACTATAACAAAGAGGGTGATAAGTGAGATTGTTTTATGACAAAGTTGTTTGAGGCCAAAACTGCAGGGGTTTCAGGAAAAGGGAGAATGAGGGGTCTGTATATAGAAACCACCCCCCTGGGCCCCAGGCCTATAACATGAGAGATGAGGGAGGAAAACACCATGACTGGAGAGAGCTGCAAGGACAGCAGCACAGTCCAGATTTTAATCAGTCTAACACGTGTGCACACACACAGGCACATATTCACACACATATCATTGAACACACGCACTCATGTATATACATGCAAACATACACATAAGGAACACATGAGTGTGTGCATGTTCAAATGAGTGAGTGCTATGCTATGTCAAATATACCTCAGCAAAGCTTTTTTTTTTTTTTTAAAGGAAGCATACAGAGATCTTTAAGAGCAAGGAAATCAGACCCACTATAGGAAAGGTCAAGAAAAGTCTTAAAAAGGAAGCTGGTGGGTATGTCCCAATAAGAAAAAGAATCTTATATTTTTAGCACATAATGATATTACCTTCCACCCCCTCCCCTTGAATTCTCAGAGTTCTCGAATTGCATTCATGGCCTTTCTAGGGCCTTTGAATATCTGTCCTACATTGTCTCCAAAATTGTATGGGCCCCTGTGGACTTGGAGAATGTGTTTCTCAGTTTGAAATCCACTATCAGATGTAGCTTAACTCACTGGAAGCCCACATACATATTTCTTTAAATGTGTCAAATTAATTTAAATAATGTCATTATTTCAAAATATCAAAGTAACATCTTATGAAAGCATTTTCAAAAGAAACAGGAAATAAATAGCTTTACAAAATACTATTGCTAGTCACATAATATCTAAGTGAAACAGCGGTGAGAATATTTTATTAGTTATTATCATCAACTAATAATCACCTTAGAGACAGAGACTGAGAAAGAAATGGTAGAGAAAAATATCAAAAATATGTCCAACAGGCAACTTTTAGAATTATAGGGTGAAAAAAACTAGTATATAATTGCCAGGAAAGCTATTTAAAGCAGAAGTATGAGATTAAAAATGCCAAAGGTGTAAACAACTTTAATCTGCTAATTTATTACACATGTCTCTTAGAGCCAAGTTTTATTTTAAGATTAGATCTTGGATATTTTCACTGCACTGCTGCAAATGAAACTAAAATTTTCTAAACTCAAAAGCCATGCATTTTTCTTCGTTTAGATGTTACTCCATCTCTTTTGAAACCAACTTCATTTCTATAATTTAAGCATTGTGAGTGTATACACACACACACACACACACACACACACACACACACACACCCCTCCATATTTTTTTCTCTTTTAAAAACATGCTTTTAAATTCTAAAGGCACTATGACAATGCTTAGCCGTATCTGCCTCCGTCAACATACTGCATCAGGGAACAGGCTGGCCATAGAAATAAATGAGTTACTTTCTTTATTACTTGAACAGCAAATATGACTTTAATAATAAAGATGATTCAAGGTTACTTGCTAAGGAAAATCATCCTTTCCATCATTTATGGAGGAGGTGTGAAAGTGTGTTATAGACCCATATTACACACTGGACCCAATTACCTGCAACTCTTTGCTCCCTTACAACCAAGATTCTACCTTGATTTCTGGACATACCTAATTCTGACAGCTAGCTTAATCCTCTACCTACAAAAGGGAACAGCCACAATAAAAATCAAGGTCCAATCAGATATTTAAGAAATGATTCACTACCAAATGTAATTGACTTTTGAATAGGCCTATGTTCTCAAACTTTCCAACAAGGCACTGCTACCTCTATTCCTAAGAAACAGTTCTCCAATTACACCACCATGAAATGTGACCTTCCTCTCCAGCTGGCACTGAGGTTTAGCCATAATCATTAAAAAAGTACAGGTGTGCTGACAACTCAAGCCAGCACAACAGTGGCATGGTATGAGACCTAGTGGATGAGAAGGGAAAATTTACAGGAAAGCTTGCACAAAATTGAATCCTTAATATAATCTTAATAATGTGGGATCTTTAAGTCAAATATTTGGCCTCCACCTTTATCCCCCATGAAATACTATGATTGACAGCGAACTTACATAAAACTGCAGCTTAGGGCTGTTACAGGATTTTAATACATGAGGTACAAGCATTTGCTCCATGTCTGACTTGTCCAAGACTCTACCTTGTCTCCTTCAGCATCCAGTCCCCTAAAGGATGGTGGGTATCATTGACCAGGGACTGTTAACCACTGCAGAAGCTTCAAATTGCCCTGGTGACCAGACAGGGTAGAACCAGGACCAATGATAAGAAGCAGAGGTGGACTTCATTTCTTCATTTGCAAGGACTTCATTATAGGTGTTAAAAGAACAATGGACTTGTTTGGGAAGCTTCCGTCACAGGTGGTCAAGAAACAATGAGCAGTCATTCCTGAAGACATGGTGGATGGCTTGGACTGGATGACATAAAACATCTCCTAACATCCTACTCCGTATCCCCAGGCAAGACACCCTTACGGTGCTGGTAGGTTTCCTCTTCTCTGACAGCATCATCCTCTCTCTCACCTCCTAGTCTACATACCAGCCCCTCTGCCTGGGCAGGCCTTCAAATAAGAGTTTCTAAGTCACTTTCTTCGCTTCCTTTCCTTCCGTCCAGGAAGCCCTCCTCACTTTCCCATCACATTTGGGCAAAGGCACTTTCTATATGCTTTTATGACACTCTCTACCTTCCCTAGGGTAGCATTGATCCCACTTGACTGCAGATTCCTTGGTGATAAGGAACACGTCCTCCTCAGAACTTGCAACCCACACCGGCTTGCAATATAGCCAATTCTCAGTGCATGTACACTCAACGACTTTCTTTCTTATTGAAAACCCCACTTGTCTCTCCAAAAATCCATTGCACTTAGAAATAGTTTAACCAGAGATACTTTACCTTGCTTAGTCATATTATTTTATGGGGCTCAAGCACTTTTCCCACCCAAGAAGTGTTCCAGACAGAACACTGGTGCCATTCATGTGCTATAGGAATTCACGCGGGCTGTCATACCTCAAAGGATCTTTGGGCTAACGCAGTTAATTGATACTTGGCTAAAGCCACACATGCTTAAAAGGTCACCAAATAAAAGTGAGTAAGTCCACTTAACAGCATCTAACAGCATCTCTATGGCCACCTTCTATATGACTCAGGTTCTCATTTTGGGTCGGGTGAACTGAGTTCTAATTAAAAGTTCTGATGATGCCAATTCCAAGGGGAGCCTTGCCAGGCAGTCCCCACAGAAAAACCCATAAACCTTTCGCTCCTGCTAAAAAAAAAAAAAATGTTCTGAATGTCTGTGATATACAAGACACTGAAACTGTCTTTGAGAGCTCATGGGATGAAACAGAAACTACAATGGGTGTGTGGACATAAATCCAGAACCCTTAATTAAGGAAAAAAGTTCAAGTCACTCTTTCAGATGATGTGAAACTTATCCTTAGCTTTGCTCATTTAAGAGGATCCAACAAGTTCAAAATTGAATAGTTTACGTGACCAAGCAACAGTCTTAAATCTACAGTTTCGTCATTTCCCATCTACCTCCTGTTTTTAAACTGATTTTATTTTTTTTTTAATTTTTTATTTATACATACAAGCTGGGGTACAGGCCAGAGGTGTGGGGCGGCAAGAGGGTTCACCAGAGACAGAGTGGGGAGCAGAACAGGCAGATCAGAAATACACTGCTGAGGGGAGCAGCGGGCGAGGCAGGAGAGGTCTGCCGCGCCATGTGGGATTCTCCCTGACCGGGCGTCGAACTCACGTCGCCGCTGCCGACAGCTCCACAGAGCAGCACTTAACCGCTGCGCCACCGGGGAGGCCCTAAACTGATTTTATTTTTATCACTGTTGTGGGAAAACTGCTGTAGTCATTAATCCAATTGTAGGTTGTTAATAAGAAGAATCAGACAACACATGCAAGTGTCCCTTATCTAAAGCCTCGTGACTAAAGGTGAGAAATGTCCACAGGTAACAACCCCATGATCAGCCTCCAGTCATCCCCCTACTTCCTAACAAACCTGGGTTCTTGTTCTCTCCCCAGTGTTCTTGTCAACCACCATACTCACTACCCTTCCCTCTGCCTCTTTAAAATTCCCGTCTCCTCTTTCTATTTGGCTATTGATTACCTATACCAATGTTTCTCCTACTTTTAACATGCTTGGGAATTATCGGGGATCTTGTAAATTGCAGATTTGAATTTAGTAGGTCTGGTGGGGAGGGTCTGAGATTCTTCTCTTGTAAAAGATTTCATAGACAGTGAATGCCACTGACCTATAAGTTTTAGAGCACCAAAAACTAAGACAAGGGACAGAATCCACCAATCTGGGTAGCTTCCACAGGTCAGCAAAGTCCCAAAAATTTTAGCAAATGTTTGTGTATGGAATTTTCTAGGGAAAGGACCCATAACTTCCATCAAAGGAGTCTCAAGCACCCTCTGTCCTACCTCAGTTTGTGCTGGGCTTTCTGTTCTTTTTCCCCAAACTCTCTCACTAGCTGCTCCTGAAAGATTCATTCAGTAGTCCATCAGCAATGGTTTTCTATGCTAACCAGATTTACACTGTTCAACATAACAAGGTACCTGGATACATTCAGGAACACCATGAAACTGGAGATAAATGATTCCATGAAAATCATCTGGGGAAACAGAAAGACCTGAATTTGAATCCTAACACTATATTTACCTGATTCTATGACCTTAAACAAGTTAGGCAGCTTCTCAGAGCAATAGTTTCCTCCTTCATTATAAGATCTACTTGCAGATATTTTGTGTAGATAAAATAGCAAGGACACAGTGCTTACAATTAAGTCTTTATCATAGAGTAAGAGGAAGGACACATTAAGATATAAATTATTAATGAATAATTTAAAAAGAAGAACCAAGATGCTAAGACCACATTAAAAGAAGTATCCTTCTTAACTTGGATTCTGACTAATAAGGAAATTATCTATCTTAAAAATATACTTAGGTAGTTTTTCCTCTAGGAGCTAAAAAGACTAGAACTTAAAGTTTTGAAATAATTTTAAAAAGAAGTAAAGGAATTCTTATACCACATTTCAACCTTTTTCGATTTAAGGAAATTATGTTAGAAAATGCCTGCTAACCAAGAACTCATAGCAAATATGTATCCAATTTTAATACAACACTATAAAACTGTTCTGGAAAGTTAAAACTAGTTACTAACAGAGTCTGGGTGGGAACACTATTCTCTAGGGATGCAATGATTTCCCATGTGAAGAGCAGGCTGTAGGGACTCTTGATCATAAGCCTTTCAGAAATTACATAATAAAAACGCCACTGGGCTCCTTATCATACAAACACTTGACCTTCACTAGCACATTCTCACTGAACCTCAACACAACTAATCACTGTAGAACTAATGTAAAACATCCCCCATTTCATGCTCGGTGTGATATTACACCTTTGCTTGTTTGTCCCAGAAAGTTAAGCGTTTAAAAGATTTCATGGCCCCAACACAGGCGTTTGGGGCATGCTTATTATTCTATCATATTCTATTTTTAAAAACTACTGGAAGAATTTGGAAGAAAATCTATCTCTTTGGACTAATTTGTCAAATAATAAGAGTTCAAAGCTCTTATTATCTCTCATTCTAAAATACTCTGTTATTCCTCAAGGATAAATTTTTCCATTTCTGATAAGGTTCTTGTCCAATCCAAATTACATACAAAGGAAGTCTTGGGGGAGAAATATGTTTACTTATTTTTCCACGTAACATCTTCAAAGAAACTTAAAGGAAGAAAGAACTGATCCTAAGGATATCTTCCAGAAGTAAAAAATCCAGTAAGACATGTTCCTCATCCTCCTAAAACAATCTTTATCTCTGAGGAAATTGAACCAATACTCAAGATCCTACCTCTCAAAGCAATGTTTTTCAAAAAAAGTTGTTCTTATTCATCTAATATAAATATCATCTGTGGAGTCATTCTTTATACCCCCAAGATTCACATTAAAGCTAGTTTAAAAATAATTTGCCATTTACATATGTTTTCACTAGATTGAAAGTCAAAAGCTCTTGAACCCTTGCCATTCCGGCAACAAAAGGCAGAACCACATTAAGGTTTTATTCAGCAAGATAGAGCACTGTGCCTCCGAAAGAGATATGTTTCTCGTGGTGAAGGGTTAAAAGAGGACACCAAACCACCCTCTGGAAGTCATTAAGTTACAAAGCCCCAAGAAGATAAAAGTTTCCATTTTCTAAAATGTAAATCAAAAACATATTCATTAGTATTGCAAAACAAACATGCAAATCTTCACCACTTGAAAAGCTCGGCTAAATATGTACAAGGGCTAAACCCAAAAATACATCTGGTCCTCGGTTACAGAACTTGCTTTTTTGGTTTTATCTAAAGAGTTTGTCTGTCTTCCATGGTTGGCTTCTTGGATTATTGCAATTCATAATAAGCCTTTTAGCTAAGGATGAAATAAACAAAGATAAAGTCTATGTCCTAGTTTTAAATGGTCCAGATGGGATGATTTTTCCATATGTTTAGCACACCCACTGTTTATTAATCATTGCTAGCAGAGCTTAGAGGATTACTGGGTTTATTGCCTGGGCAAGGGCTGAAATTTACAGTTTGTATAATCTCTGCACACCTTTTTAATATTTCATCCCCTCCAGGTTGTCCTTGGGTTGTGTGTCCAAATCCGTGTGTGTGTGTGTGTGTGTGTGTGTGTGTGTGTGTGAGAGAGAGAGAGAGAGAGAGACATATTATATGGTAGGGAATTTTAGTCAACTGATCAAAAGGGGTTTTTGTGCCCAAATTTGGAGACAATATCAGTCTCCAGGAATGTGTTACATCATAACAATGACAATGTGGGTAAAACTGGCAATACTTGACTCACTACCCTTTAAAGTGATTTACTTGGTGTCTGGCAATCTGTTTTTCATATGATGTTTGTTTCTCATAAACAGTTTCAACATGGGAGAGTATGGTGTCAAGATAACAGTCGTATCATTCGTCATTGCAGAACATCTATGGGGCTTGCCAAGAAAATAAGATTCTTTTATCTTGGGCTTCTTACAAGTGCTTGCTTTCTGGTAATTGTTTCTCATCAGCGTTCTTTATTGTTTTTTGAAACCTGACCATCACTGCCTCAGTTATGTTGTCATTTCAATTTAGTGTAAGTGAAGTAAAATCTGCAAAAGGGTCAGCATGGATGGACCATGGAGGCAAAACTCTTGAGACAGAGAGGAGGTGATCCTTAAACAGAGCAGCCACTGAAAGGGGAAAACCCCAAACAATGAGTGAATGTGGCAACAAAGGCACCCCGACTGTTTCCTGCAATTTTTTTTAATGGATATGATCTTGAATTAAATATCTGCTGTCCATTTTTTAAGTATACCAAGGCCTTGAGCACATTTTTAGTTGTAAAATGGTGAACACAATAATTTGGGGTTGGGTCGTGGAGGGACAGAAGAAACCTCTGTCTTTTTATATCATGTTCTGAAAGGCGCCCTGTCAATCGGAGGGACTTCTGACAGAAGGCTTCCATATTTGGAACACCCCCTAAAACTTGGAAGAAGAAAAAAGGGGGGAGATATTCTTTAAAATTTCTTTTAATAGAATTGGTTAAGACAGTTAATGTAGAAAATGTTCTATTAATCATGTATGCTTTTTATAGTATTTTTACATGGGTTTTGAGATGTGGTTTTATATCTTCAACAAATAGAAGAATGGAAGGCCTCCATAAAGCATAAGAATAGACAGCTGTGGGCACAGAAAACTGAATATTCAGTCACTCAAAAAGGCTTTGAAATCACTCTGCTGGAGTCTTGTATGCAATAATTAAGCTTTGAACAAATATCTTTTATGATATCCTACCCTATACTGTGGGTATATAATATTTTCCCACATAAAATGAAGAATGTGTGTTCTGGAACACCACATTTTCAAATGAGTTATCTAAAGGAGTAGCAAGTGATTTAACTTGCACTTGGATGTCAGTTCTATGACCAAGACAATGGTCAGAAATTCTGGGAACTCTACACAAAGAATCTCCTTCCAATTTCTTGCCTTCATTTATGTGACCAGGAGAGCTGTTCCATTTAAACCATTGTTGGGAGGCAAGTTGGTACCTCAGCCTCCTCCAAAGTGATAGCTCACGTCTACTTTCCAATTCAAGGGGGAAAAATGGCTAATAGGACTAGCCACAGAAGGAAAATACTGTCCCATTTGGGGATCTGCTATAGAGAGAGCAACTTTAGACCACTACCTACCGACACCTGGTCTCACTGCCCCTCATTAGACTCTATCGATTTCTTACCCTTAATCTCTCATTTCTCTTCTCTTTGCCTGTCTCAATGTTCCCTTCTTGGTCAGTTCTAGTTCAGTTCCTTTCTGCTCCACAAGTCTTTTGTCACTGCCAAAGTCCATATTGAGATCTCCCTTCTCTGGACCACTAAAGCTCAGTCTGACCATGCTTTAAATATAAATACATAATTACATGCTGCCTGTATCATTTGTAACAGTTGTATGTCTCTTTTCTGATTACTTGACTATGTGCTTTTGCATGACAAGGATTTTCTTTCCTAAAATGCACCAGTAACTATTGCATTCACCGCTTGCGATGTGCCAGGCATGATATTAGACTAGTCTAGATAGAGCCCATGCAGACACATCTGCTTTGCCCACCCAGTACATGGTAAATGAAAATATAATAATCTGGGCTCCAGGACCTAGATCAATGCCCAATTATGACAATAATTCAAATGCAGCACAGACAGTTCTAAACATACAGATATTTTAGAGGCTTATCGGTAATGGCCAGAACAATCATCCTGATAGAGAAAAAATATTCTCTCCTCATCTCAAAACTGGCTCTGTGGTTTTGTTTGTTCATTTTGTGTTGCTTAAATGAACTGTGTAACACTTCATTATTTTCCTGTGACTCTCTATAGTCAAACCCATGAGCTTCAGTCACTTGTTAGGAGTTCCTGCGAGGACCTTCTGGAACTCAAAGTTTCTGTGTGATCCATTTGTCTTTTGAAAATACTTGACTAGATTAAAACCTTTAATAATAGATATTTTCACTTTTCCCCACTGTGAGTAGTTTAGTTAAATTCAGAAGAAATTAAGTACATAAAGATCACTTCTACTGCATCACACCCCACTTCTAGATTCTATCCCTTTGGTCTTGAAAAAAGCTTTAATAGCCTGGCAGCAATGGAAGAGTACCCCATCAGAAACATTTGAGCTACTTCCTGACAGGCAAAATGAAAAGAGCACTGAGACCCGAAGCTCCTATTGAATTACAGCGGAGGATTGGAGTGTGGATGATTCAGGTTGTATATCTACCCTGGTAAGATTACTATTAAACCACACCCAGCACTACTGTACTCACATTTCTCAGAATCATGAAAGCCACGGGTGCCAACTGAAATGTGAAATTATAAAGCCAACCTTGGCCCAGTAGAAAGATATATTTTATCCTACCACGTTTTTACATTTGCATACATGGCACCCTTCAAAGCCAGGAGTTTATATTTTCCCACCAAGGCTCAGCATGTGTGAAAAATACTTTCCAAGAAATGAAGACTGGCTAAGATGCAAATGCAAATGTTAATTTGTGGGCAAGCAAATGCAGTTTAACCTGAATTGAGATCTTTCTTCTATATCTTAGATGAGTTTGGTAATGACCCAAGTCTCCTCCAAATGAGAAATTTGAACCTCAAAATACAAAAAATAATGGCACAGGAGAGAATCACTGGAAAAGCAAATGTACTTCTCAATAAAGAATACAATATTTAACATGAAAAAATGGGTGGGGGAGGGAATTCAATAAGAGATAAGCATGCTCAAGGCTGGGAATTATTTGTAGTTTGTTCTTTCTATGAAAAGGATTATCATGGGGCACAAATAAAATCCATTGCCTCTGGCCCCATGAAAGCTTTTGCCCCTTAAAAAAGAATAGCACTAGCATTCTATTCCACTGATTTCCAGCTCTGAGAGGATTCCCAAAGTAAGGATATGGACAAGGGGTCTTATGTTAAAAGGAGTGGTCAGACTTTCCTATTTCTTTCTCTCCCCAACAACCTAAAAAAGGAAGGTTTTCTGTAAGTTATCAAATATATATATATATCCAGCGTGGAGAAGCTATAAACTTAAAGCAGATATGAGAAAAAGCTTACATGGACAAGAAGACACACAGGAAGCTGAGGTCAGTTTGAGATTCCTGCTACACTGGACTCCATCTTTCCAGGGCACTGGACCTTGACTTATGTTATGTCACCCTGAGCAATTTAAGATGATTTATGCTCAGTGGCACTGACTCTTTGTGTTTTTGGAAACAAAAGAAAAAAGATATCCAAGAGAGATTACTTGGAGATTTGAAATTTATTTAATGCATGGTTATTTGCCTACATATGGCCTAGGCCTGTTCGGCAGAAACTGCCAAGATCTTAAATGGTTCCCAGGAAACTCCCAGCTTCACTCCACTGCCATAACTTTTCTGTACCATTTTAATTGATCCAATAAGATGTGGCAGTGAACAGTCAAGCTCTGATAAGCCAGGAACTTGCCAATCTGGATGTTAAAACTAAACAAGAAGTATGGAGATGTTTCCTAGTCGAAGGTCTTTTCAGTGATCGCTTTGTTTTTTTAACTTTTTTGCAAAGAACATTTTATTTGGCTCAAGTTCAATTGCCAAATATGAAAAATGACAAAAGCAGGCAGTGGAGAGTGGCATTGTGCCCCCAGCCCAGGGTCCTAAGAAGTAAACAAACTTTTTTGTGGTGTGGTACGATGCCAATTCATGAAGGGGAAACCAAGATCCTGAATAGTGACAGAGCTCATGAAACTGTTCTTTCCCTTATCAGATGAGGGTTTAAGCTCTCAGATTTCAAGGCTTTGCTTTGATTTTTATTTTTCCTAGTCCAGCACATGGAGGTCTCACATGTTTTGATTTGGGTGTTGATTAACATAGGTAACCACACCTTATATAGGAAAAAGCAAAATCAATGAACAAATAGGAGCTCTTTATTAACAACTCACTATGTGCAAGATTCTAGGCTAGATACGCAAAAAACTCAAAAGAATAGGCAATGTGGCTGCAATTGGGTTTCTCAGAGGGCTCAGTGAAGAACGGAGATGAAAGATAATTACAATAAAATACAGGCTAAGAGCCAAAATACAGTCAGATAAATCAATGTTTTCAGAGCTGGAGAGGGGCTGAGCCAGTTTGAAAAAGCCCCTAGAAAAGAGTTGAGATTTAAGTTGAACCTGAGAGAGGGAAATAAACGCAGACAAGTGGTAAAGAGAGAATAGACTATTGCGGCAATAGGAAAATAGGATTTCAAAAAAGTTCTCTGAATCTGACTTTGCAATAATTAGAGTTTATATCATGTCAATAATGAATCATCAGTGATAGGAATAATGACAGTGCCCATCTGCGTATGTGGCCTGAAACCTGGGTCCTTTCAGATCCATTTAAGGGTTAAATGTGGAGTTCTTTAGACTTTGTATTGGTGGATTTTTTGAAGACTAAGCTGTGTCGTCTAGCTCTACCTACCAAGCATCTAGTGAATTGTCTGGGTTTATAGTAAGAGTTCAGTTAATATAGGCCAAACTGAACTGGTCTAACTCAATTCAAACTGATCAAAATGTAGACATTTGTGAGCTCTGATTTCTTTAGTATTAATTACCATAGAGTAAACTGCCTAGAATAACCTCAGGGAGTATTTCCTTACAGCAGTGCTCTTTTAATCTCTATCATTGGCCCTCATCATAGATGTGAGTTTTTGCTTCAACCCATCTGTGTCATTTCTGGACACAGAGATGACAGGGGCCAGGTTTGCAAGATTCCTTTTATCCGCCTCAGAGTCTAACTTGTTCCTTAAATTCTTAGGTAAAGAAGAGCATAGTTCTTGGAGTAAGATGAAGTTGACCTCAGCATGATGACACTGATAAAAACTAGAAAACCACTTAGGTGATGAGTTAGTGGTGTGTTCTCAGGATGGCTCCAGTACAGAGAGGGCAGACATGCAAATCAGTCCCAGTTTGTCTCTCAAAGCAATAACAACTCACCATAGAAATTATACAATGTTCTAAGGAGTAATTGAGTCAATCAGAAACTAAAAGAACTATGTGTACACCACATAATGAGCAGATTTATTAGAGGGGGGAGCCAGATGTACTAGGAGGAAATACACAGCTGAAAAGGGAATTACTAAACCAGCTAAGAAACTCTGGAAAGATTGCCCAACACATTTCCAAGTCTTCACATCAACTTCTGGACAACCCTCTTGATTTCCCAAAGACATAAGCTCTTCACTCTACTTTTGACTGGTCATGTCTTTTCTATCTTCAAAGAACTGAGAGATCCCAAACCTAGATTTGCTACCAGTTGAAATGTGGCTCCTGTCAAAGATAAGAGAGTCAAAAGCAAAGCAGAAACTCATCTCGGCTCATCAGTAGTCCTGCCCCCTCTGAATTTCCATCTGGGTCTTTAATGAACATTTGTGATTCATGATCACTATTTTTCACTTTCCTGGCACACACACAAGCCTGGCATTATTTAATTTCCTATCTCCCATACCTTTATTGAGTAATGACCATGTGTACTACCAGAACAGTAACTCCATCCCTAGGTCCCATGGATGCAATCACGAATAAGCCTTTGTCACTCCCCTCAAGATGCTCATTACAATAGCTACAATCAAACCAAAGGTGATCCTCATAGCTATAGACTTATAATTGAAGAGAGAAGACATCAGTTTGATACAGAGATAGATGCAGCATCAACACAACAAATGACGGCAACATGAAAATATAGCAATAGTATCAAGAAAGGGTCTAAACTTTGAGACCAACCAACAAGCCTGATTATCTTGTGAGAACAGAGTACAGCAAGTGCAGAGGGGAGTGAAAGCTTGGACAGGGAGGCATTGAGACAGACTTAACCCTGCTGGGTCCTGTTTAGCCTTCAGTGACTTTCCCACAGGTGTTTTTCTGCTGCCATTGGAAGAATCACTTGGGAGGCAGCCAGGAGTAATGTTCATCTTTGTCTCTACAGCCACACCCAAACCCACAGCCAGAGAACTCCCAGACAGAGGTGCCAACCTTAGACACAAAGAATAATGCAGCAGATACAGAAACAAGACTTAGGAGAAAGAGAAAAGGGCTGGTCAGACAGACAAGGCCAGGACACGCTTCAACAAAACTAGCAACGCCTCGTCCAGAGCTTCAGGGAGTGACTATCATCAAGGATTAAACCCTCCCTCGGTTGCTTTGCATGATAGGAAGAACATTTCAGCAGCCAACACTTTTACAGATCATGCTGACCCTCGTTTAAATAAAAAAAAACCTATCTATGTGTCCTTGAAAAGAATTTTCCAAAATCACGAGATCTTCCAAACACATAGAGGACCGTAGATGGGGCTCAGTCAGATAAATGTGATGTCTTCAACTCTCCCATTGTCCCCTCTCCCCATCATTCATAGTCAGATAGAATAAAAAGCATCTGCCCTTACCAGAAGGACCTATACGTCTTCAAATTCCCATGGGGATCCAGTGCTTTGCTTCTTTCAAATCTTCACGTCATTCCACTTTTAGGATGTCTGAGCCAATGCTGGAGTGGAGTTCACAACCAGTTTCGATACACGCATCACTGCCACAAAAGAAGGTACATGTGCTTAAGAGCACCTCATGAAACCTCCTGGCCTTTCCTCCCTTGCAAGAGGAATGATAGATACCTTCCTAGACCACTGATATCACCTGCTGCTATTATCTCCGTCACCCCTTCATGCCTCTAACCTCCCCAATCTCCCAAATGTCCCTCCTCATCACCTCAAGTTTCTCAGAACTGGCAAAGGAAGACAGCTCTGGTTAAAGCCGTTAATATCTTAACTCCATCAGTGTACTGATTCAGTACTTCAATTATTATACTTAAATCCACTCACTAGGGGAGACAAAAAATTATCATTGAGAGCCTTCTGCTCTTGCATATGAACCATCTAGCAAGCACATCTAAAATATAGGGTGAAGTACACAATTATAATTAATATTTGCAAGTTGCTTTGTGATTTGACAAGTATTTTTTCAATTATTACCTTGTTTAGTACGTAGAAAAATGCTACTAAATAAGATTATCATCTTCTCCATTTTATCAGGAACAACCTTGAAGCTCAGTATCATCAAGTGACTTTCCCGAGGACACTCATGGGTGAGGGAACAGTGATTCAGCTTGAATCCGGGAATCCCAAACCTGAACCTTCTGCTCATTCCCAAGTGAGATGATGTAAGAAAAGTACAAAGAAGGTGCTATTGGAATTCAGAGGCGCAAATGCCATGAAAAACCAGGATGTTCTAGAAACCACATCACAGATGAGTTTCTCCCCCAGGCATCTGGCTGCAGTGTCTCCACTAACTGGTTTATCAAATAGCTGGTGCAGCTAACAGAGTCCTTCCCTAAAGCTGCTTCACTTTAACACAGAAGAAGCTGTGTGGTCTCTCCATTGCTCTCCATTGCTCTGGAATATCGGGTTTATCTTTATAGTTGCAAAGATGTGAAGGTTACAGATTCCTGTACTGAACGACAAAAGGACAGCAAATTAAGAGTTTTGATAGGAGACCTGAGAGGAAAGTAGAAGCTCAAAGACCTGAGGGTGACTTAGCTGACTCTAAACCAGGAAATTTACAACATCAAAACTTTAATGACATCAGTAATTTTTTCACTCAACAAATATCATTACGTTCCATTTCATGTAAGCCACTTACATTTCATGCAAGCCACATGGGGTTCCAAAAGTGAACTAGCTAGTGGAGTGAGGGGCGTGCATGGAACACACATGTGCCTACCTCTGAAATGTCTGTGACACATCTGAGGCATTTCACTTTTCTGGACAATAGAAGAAGTCATTGACAAGCCATTCCAACTCAATATAAATCCTGGCAAGCTGAGTCCTGTTGTTCAGTCAATGGCATTTTATAATCCTATTTTCCAAACAAAACTTTGTCCTCAGAAATTTCCTGACCATGCACTTTGGGAATTCCTGCTTTGATGGACTTCCAAGCCCTTTGGGGCCTCTTTGGGAGGTAGTGACAGCTATGTCAGATCTATTCTGTCCTTCCCTTGCCTCCAAGCTGCTTTCTCTCTGACCTTAGAGAGATGCTAATCACGCATTTGAAAACCAAACCACAACCCACCAGAGCTTCCCAACACAACTGCTGATAACAAAGTTGAAAAGCCATATTTCTGGCTCTTCCTTTCTCTGCCAGGAAAGATGTGTCCACCAGAAGGACCTACCACTAAGCAGGAGTGGAACAGAGAACTCTTTCAGCTTGGCCTTTTCCATCACGCAGGTGGAAACTTTCCTGGTCTTCAAGTTCCTGCAATTGGACTGTGGAAAAAGTGGGTTCATTATTCAGAGGAGCCCAACTCCTTTGTGATCTCTCCTCCTCCTCATCTTAGGCATTACAGTTTCTGCATTGCTCAAGATGCAAAAGGAAAAAAGACTCCTTCATATGCACGCATGCGCACACACACACACCATCTTCTCAAACTCCTTTGTAAGATCGAAAATTTCCCAGGAATGAACATCGCTTGTGCTGAAGTATGCACAAAAGTACTCAGGCTTCTAAGACTAACCTGCTCTGCTCTAAATGGAAAGAGGCATTTCCCTCCAAAATGCTCTGAAAGGCCTCAGGATGGAAATTGGGGAGACCATCCAGAGAGCAGTTCTTGTAGTCACAGAGATGGGAAAAATTATAATGAAGGGATCTCAGCCATATTTGACCTACCTAGATATTCATTTTTTCAAGTTCCAAATAACATTTAGATCTATCTAAAACCACTGTGCAGGGCCACCCTCGTGTCCCAAATGGTTAAGTCGCAGCACTAGGAAGCTGTCCAGAGCCACTGTGGCACGAGATCAATACCCGGCCAGGGAGATTCTCACACGGCGCAGCAGACCTCTCCTGCCTCCGCTGCTCCCCTCAGCACTGTATTTCAGTAGATCTGCCTCCTCTGCTCCCCATTCTGTCTCTGGCGAATCCTCTAACCCCCTCCCCCGCACCTCTGGCCTACACCCCAGTTCTTGTAAGCATAAATAACACTGGTCAACAGTGAGATCATTACTGACTTAAAAAGGCCCTGATCTGTAGTATCTTGGTGTGCTGAACATGAATATAACCCTGAAAACTTTTTATTAGCTCTCGTTTTGAAGATATTTCATATAATTCATTTTATATGTTTCACCGTGTAAATTTATTCAGTAGGACTGCAACAACATCCTAAATCAGCCTAGAATGATGTAATATTGCATCGTATTGCATAATACCATCATGCACACATCAGCCAGAGTTGATTGCATCATTTTCTGATGCAATGCAATACTACTGCCAGGCGGCTGCTGAAGTAAGCTGACGTCAGCAGTGAACTATAGAAAGCCATGTCGGAAAGGTTGAGCATTGAAGATATTTCAGACTTTGTGCGAGACAGTCGAAGCTACTGTTCCATGGAACTGTTACGATTTTATCCATTTAGGCACAATACAGAACAGTAATGCCTCAAAAGTGCGTTAATAGCATGGACAATTTCTGCTCGATTTGTGGGGAAGTGACATTTGCCAAGCAGAGGAAAAGTATCACTTCTCAAGCGAAGAAGGCTTATCATCTTGACTTCGGATGCAAGGTTGGTGACCAAAACAAGCCTTGGGCCCTGGATAGATGCTGTGCTACATGTACAACACAGCTTTCACAGTGGTTCGATGACAAAAGACCATCAATGCCATTTGCAGTCCCCATGGTGTGGAGAGAGCCAAGCAACCACATAAAAGACTGACTTCTGCTAGTTCCTCCTCTCTCTGGTGGCATAACGAAGTAAAAGAAGTTGAGAATAGTCTACCCAAACATTCCGTCTGCATTGAGATGACAGGTTCAACAACTTGCTGTAGGGTGATGTGAAACAAGCATGGAATGCTTTTCACCTAGTGTCTACAAACTTTCTTGGGAATGTTAGGGCAGAAAACTACAAGGAACTAGTAGAAGACATGCTGATGCAGTATCAGAAACTTGGCTGCAATAGGTCTCCAAAGATCCACTTCCTTCATTCCCATCTGGATTTCTTCCCTGAAAACTGTGGTATGGTTGGTGATGAACATGGTGAATGTTTTCATCAAGATATCGCATCAATGGAACAAAGATACCAGGGAAAATGGTCCACTACAATGCTGGCTGACTACTGCTGGACACTCCCCAGAGAGGCTCCTGAACAGCTGTACAAGAGACAAGCGAAGAAATCTAAGAAGTAGTCTATGACTTGAATTTTTACAGGTATTAACCATAGGCCTATTACTATTGGCATGCAATTTGTGATGTAAACATCCATTTATTGCAGATTACAAAAAAAACTAGAGCCAAAATTAGAATTTGACTGTCATATTCATGTTGAGCACATACAAATTGATAGGAAATGACTAATTTTATTTCAGTGACATGACTTTTGTAAAAATTTGTTGACCAGTGTAATCTTTTTTAAAAAATAAAATGAAATAAAACCACTGTGCTGAATGATAGCCATTATGGAACTAGTTGTATGAATGAATGCACGAGCACAAACAGGACAGAAACATTCCTGCGAGTTCAATCATCAAGGCAGGAAAAACGGACCTGCAGAACCCAAGGGGACATTTACATTATAAATGGTCAAAACCTGGGAAGAACCAAAAGATTGTTTCTAAAGGTGTGTTTCTCAGAATGTAAATCTTCTGACCTGCTTCCCATGTTCTCATAGGATTGGGAAACTTAACAGAGAAATAACTATTTTTCAAAATTCCCAAAGAACACTACCATAGGGAAGACTATGAAAAGTCCCATCTTAACCTGTTTAACTTGGCTGAATGAACACTACCTGAGAACAATTTACTTGACCAGAGATACTGATATCTGTAAAAGCATTTATTAAAATATTTCATAGGTGGAAAACATTGCATGAGGGGAAATAAATCCACCTTAAAAGAAGGATGAATTCCCAAAACAGAATTGACTCCCTCAGCATGTAACTGGCCTCCAGGTACAACAATGTCATTATTATGTGTCTGTCCAGAGCCTGTCAGACTGAAATAACAGCTAATGCGTTTTTCCTTCTCTAATTGGTATTCTAAATCTCGGCACCTGGTCCTTAATCTGAAGCATGAAACCCCACCTTGCTCCAATAAAATGGCCTTCTGGAAACTACTTCTCCCTTTTTGTACACCTCCAGCATCCAGGTTTTTAAAAAATATCCTTCTATGTCAATAGCTCCAATGCAGAGAGAGACTGGTGAGCCCTGCTCCAACCATATTTCATGGAAACCAATCTTTGTTAGAACAGTGTGGCCACTTCTGGTAGGGAGGCAGTCAATAAAAATATTACTGCCTGGGGAATCAGTAGCTGTTTGAAGGTGCTGTTGTTTGAAAGACAGCTGGTGGAACACGGAGCTGGCTAGGCGGGAATTGCAGTGGGAGAGTGAGTTGAAAACAAACTGGATGTACCTCCCTCTAGAAATGAGTCCATTGAAATCCCCCGAAGTGGGCCAGTGCCAGCAATGTGTGCAGGGCATGACCTTTGCATAAGACACCACTCTGGGTGGGTAACTCATCTGGGCTTCCACAGTGTGTCCTCACATCAGCACACAGACACCCTGCCCAGTTTACCACCAGAAGGAAAATGATCTATTTTTACTTCCACGGCAAGTTGTCATTTTAAAGCACTCCCCCTATGCGGTCTTGTTGATTCTTAGCTCCACATTTTGAAAAAATCATTTTCCCCACTGAGTTTTAGTTCTTCTCTTCTGCAGGATGAGAAAATGGGCCATTGGATAGTAGGATTCTTTTGAATTTTTCATTCATTTGTTCATCAACACGAAGGTTTGCTGAGCATTCCTCGAGCGCCAGGCAGGATGCTGGATGTGGAATGGCCAGTGGCTCCTTTCCAGTCAGCAAGAGAGACAGATGATTGCTAAGGTGAATCCATCAACAAACACGTTATTACCACATTGAAATTGCTTTAAATAAAACAAACAGGGATGCGGAAGAGAATACGTTCACACTGCCTTTAATAGCCACAGTGTACCGAACGGGCATCTAAAACTTGGGATTGCAGCTAGTGGCTTTCAGCTATGCATCTAGCTGGGGCTCCTGGGTCCCAGGTTGACACTTTCCCTTTCAACCCAGGGACATAATTTACTGCTTGTAGCCCAGCAGGGAGGATGCACAGTTTTGAAGCAGTGCAGCTGCATGAACTGTGATTTAGAGGGAATAAAAAGGAAAAGGGGAAAGAAGGGAAAGAAAATGAAAGAAAAAAGAAATTGTCAATGCGCGCGCACGCGCGCGCACACACACACACACACACACACACACACACACACACGCCTCCCCATCTACAATCTGGCTTGGCCTGACAGCCAGATTGAAAATCTAGGGCAGACCACAGGGGACCTCCCACCAAGAGCTATAGCTGATTATTCCATTCTACATTTTCAAAAAAGAAGAGAGGGGGGGAAACAACTTCTCGGAAGTGCAAATGAGGATTGAATTGCCGTAAAGCACAACAGGCCACCATCTCGGAGCAACAGGGATTTTGTTCTCTGCGCGGAGATGCGGTCTGACAAGACAAGTTCACTGCAGTTCACATCGCCGCTGAGCGCGCGCCCAGGAGGCTCACATCTGGGACTACTGCGCACAGCTTTATCACCATTACAGCTGCGGGTAATTATTAGTAATAATAATAGATAATATTTACATAGCCGGTTTCAACTAAAGATCCCAAGACATATGACAATACCTAGACACTTAGGTATGCACCGCCACCCCCAACGACCTGCAGAGATTGCCTTCCCCCACACCGCACCCCAGATGAAATGCAGCAAATTATCACCGGGCACCCCCTCGGCAGCAGCTCAGATGGAAAGCTAGAGTGAAATTTAAATATTAATTTAGTCTTTGAAAAAATGGATTCGATCCTTAAGGAAAACCCAGAAGGATAGTATGTGCTTGTCATTATAACTGTATCAAACCCACAGAATAGAGAACACCAAGCATGAACCCTGATATATGCTGCGGACTTCGGGTGACCTAGATGCAACAATGCAGGTTCGTGGATTGACCAACTGTACCACTCTGATGGGGGACACTGAAAGTAGGGGTGTGGGGGGGTATAGGGACATTAGAATTCTGTATACTTGCAATGCAATCTTACTGTGAATATAAAATTGCTCTAAAAAATAAAGTTAACTTTTTTAAAAAAGCAGAGGCAGAAGAGTTTTGTCATGACAAGGTGCTGCTGGTTCAATAAAATTCAGATGTGTTCTTGAGTCTCAAAATTAGTTCAGAACCCCCTTTTTTAAAAAAGATTTATTTATGCATACAAGCTGGGGTACAGGCCAAACGTGTGGGGCAGCAGGAGGTCACCAGAGACAGAGTGGGGAGCAGCATAGGCAGATGGACAGAAACACACTGCTGAGGGGAGCAGCGGGCGAGGCAGGAGAGGTCTGCCGCTCCATGTGGGAATCTCCCCAGCAGGGCATGGAACTGGCGTTGCCGCTGCCGACAGCTCCACAGCGCAGCGCCTAACCATTGCGCCACCAGGGAGACCCTAGTTCAGAACACTTTTCTGAGGATTTTTGGGTTCCTTGAGAAGCAGATCCTGAGAAGTGCCAGTAGCAAAGTTGGAAGATGAGTTGGGAACTGGGGAAAGGAAAGAACATAAAGGTTGCTTTGGTCACCGGTTAATTCCTGGAGCTGGATCCTTAGAGGGACTCTGGGAAGCAGTGAGGATTCTCCCTCAGTCACCCTGAGAAGCCAGGAAGCTGTGGCTTTTACCTACCTAGTCCTCATCTTTCATTGGTTACAGCTGCTTCCATGGAATTAACTCTCTAGAACTTCCAACTTGCCCAACAGATGTCAAGAGCACTTCAGCAGCCAAAAAAGGCCTCAAGCAGGGAGTCACAGGTGTTCCCACAAGCAAGTTCCTGGGATGCAGGTGAATGCCACAGGCGGTGCAGGCAGAGCCCTGACAGCACCCACTGCTCTGTTCCAGCCCCAAACTTATCACCCTCCTACTCTGGCTAATGAATTGGGCAGGGATACCAAGATGGCAATAGAAAACAAGAACTTTCAGGCCCGTTTCCAACTCCTAGAAAAGGGAAGAGAAATCATAAATGATAAAATAAGGTTTCCAATATCCATGCTTACATTTTGCGATGCCTACCCAAAAGGTGGCAAATTATTTGTTTTAGTTATTAACAGATCTTTGGTAAATAATTAATCTCATTCTGTGACTAGAGTGAGACTTGGCAGCAGCACAGAGGGAAATTCTCACCGTGGAAGTACTTGGATGTATTTGAAACATTTCAGATTTCTGGGAGATATGTGAGCTGCCATGGCGGGACATAATGAGATTGGTCTCACGATGTCCCTTTAAAACAACCGTTTCCTTCGAGGGGGTAAGCAGTAATGTAAAACATGTTGTTTAGTGCTGTGAAGTTTTAAAGAACTGCGTTAACCACAATAATACTGGGGCTTTTCTACTCATTAATATTCTAGTTAAATATACACCAGTGACAATCTGCCCCGCCTTAGGACGTCCTGGGACAACTTTTTAAAAAGTTTTACATTGTCTTTTCCATTGATTATAGGTTGAGCATGAAAAAAAAAAAGGATTTTGTAACTGAAGAATACAATAAAAGAGATTCTTAAAGACGCTTCCACTTGTAAGATATATTTACGATGAAGTATTAAGGTGTTACTCAGGACAGAGCCATTTGATACAGGTCAAAGACAAGATCCCAGGATGAAAGCAAAAGGATAAATGGTGACATGAAACTCCCCTGCAAGCTCTTCCACGCAAGAACAATCTTTTCAAACCCAAGTTCTCCCATTTCTCTATTCATCCATCTCTAAAACCAGCAAGCTGCTGCTTCAGTAAGGAATGTTGACAGGCCAAGGAGACACAAAAAAACAAATGCTGTTTAGGAGATGGTGGCCAATGCTGAACAGCCTAAAGGTATAGAAACTCTTGAAAGTTAACATGAAATTTGACTCTTCTTAATGCAATTAGACATATCTGTGTTTCTAAACTACAGTTTGTACAAGTGCAGAAATCCCCAGTGAAGAAATGCATTTCAATAGTTTAGATGTTTTGTGTCCTCTCTTCACCAATTTGATTGAATCATTTCCAAGCTTTGGTAAAGAACATTCTGCTCCCATTTAAAGGTTTAAATTCATACACTGCACTAAAGGATTGTTGTCCTTTTGTTTTGGTTTGGTTTGGTTTGGTTTTCCTACTGTGGGGGCCAAGGATCCATCAGGAAGTAAGCTTTATCAGCACCTGTCTTATAAAACGAAGATTAACAAGAGACAGTAAACACCATGCCTACACTGTTTCTGTCAGAGTAGACACCAATCCTTGCATCTTTATCTTCCTCAACAATATGCGACAGGGTGTCTGCCACTGTGGGCAAACCTCATATGGAGCCCTTTGTCTTGAGGCAGTCACCTCCTCCAATTCAGAATCAAGGTTTAGAGTAAATGTTTTAAACCATTCACTCATTCATTCACACATCCAACAAATGTTTATCAAGAGCTTATCAAGAGTCATTCATAGCGTGGTCAAGATAAGTCCCCATTTTTGTGGAGTTTGTACGCTGTGACTCAGGCGCTACAGATACAGAAACTTTAGACATCTGACTGAAATTGGTTCTCCTTTCATACTGGAGGAAAGAGCTATCCTGAATACTCACAAGCTCTCTCTCCCTGCCTAGAGGCCATTTTGGACTGACTCTGGCCCAAGTCTGCCCCTTCCTGCATAGCCATGTCCTGCTGGCCCTCACTGTTTGCTTATGCTGGAACCCACATTGGTTATCTCATGGCCCCAGGGGATCTATTCTCTCCAAAGGACATTCTCTTGGGAATAGGAAACCTAAACACAAGCCTCAAATCTTTCCCACAGCTCCTCTCCTTTCATTTTAAAGGAGATATAGAAGTTGGACAGATCTAGATTCAAAAGGGACCTCAGTCACTTTCTAAGTGTGTATCACTAGGAAAAGTTATTTAACTTCACTGACCTTACTTTCTTCTTCTTCAAAAAGAATAAAAACGCCAATTAATAGGTATGTTTGTGAGAATGAAATAAAATAATATTTACATGAATTCAGCATTTGTCCTGTCATTTGGAATTCTTATTATAATGCTACTAATAACATGTAAATTAAAGAGATCAGTTCACATGTATGGACTGGTCCCTCAACCAAGGTAAATAATTTTCACAATATTATAGAAAACATCTTTGAGATGGATATTCAGCTTCCACCATGAGTGCTGGACTGAGGATACTCACTCATTTGCTATTTAATAAGTATTCATGGTTATGTGCAACCTAGTGTGACTGAACGCAGAATAAGTAAAATCTAGAGATACAAATGTGTATTCTGTACTAGGTATTAGGTAAGCATGATATATCCATCATCTAGCTCACTTAAATCACTTAAGTCATGATTATTTGTTTTAAAGATGAGCCAACTGAGACTCAGAGAAATTAGAGAGTCACCCAAAACTGTCCATTGGCTGAAAGTGGCACCATCAGAATTATAGCCAAGAGCTACCTGATTTCTTAGCAAAAAAATCAGGCTCACCATGGCAAAACTACAATTCCACATACATTCCTACCTGATGATTTAAACAAACCCAACCCAAGAAAATAGAAGTACATTTCAATGGTAACCTAAATCCGTAGGTCTCAATTTGAAGGAAATTGAACTGAATTGGAAGAAATGATGATTTGACTAAGAGAATTTTTACTTAAAATTTAAAGGTAACAATTTAAGATTTTTTCATAGCACATCTTACTAGGACCTTTATCTACAATATAAATAAAGGTAGAAGAAACTGATAGATACGAATCTGCCAATAAAAATGATATCTAGGGCCTCCCCGGTGGCGCAGCGGTTGAGCGCTGCGCTGTGGAGCTGTTGGCTGCAGGCGATGCCGGTTCGACGCTCAGCCGGGGAGAATCCCACATGGCGCGGCAGACCTCTCCTGCCTCGCCCGCTGCTCCCCTCAGCAGTGTATTTCTGATCTGCCTGTTCTGCTCCCACTCTGTCTCTGGTGGGCCCTCTTGCCGCCCCGCGCCTCTGGCCTGTATCCCAGCTTGTATACATAAATAAATAAAAATTCTTTAAAAAAAAAAATGATATCTAGATGTGATTCAATAAACCACAAGTCTATGATACAGGAGTTTGCAGCACCTGTTGGCACAAGACCAAATTTTTGATTTTTCAGACTAGTCGCTAATTAAAGTGACTGAAACTCAAGGCTGTCCTTTGGAGAAAGATTAGGAGAGTGAAGAATCACAAAGCCATTTCATCAAAGATGATATCTGTTTTCCATTAAGGAGCAGGCCAGACAAGTAACAAAAAATTAGAGTTGTTCTCTTACATGATATCTTGTCTAGCCTCCAGAAAGCTCCTCTTTTCTATTGAGAAATTCTATTGAGTCTCTGATTCTATTGAGTCTCTTGAACTCTGACTCTCACACTGTGGACCAACCAGAACCTTTTTTTGCTGGAACTCAGCCCCACTCTTTGCCATTGCCTAAGTGTTAGAATTCAGTTTCCTGCTAAATTATCTTTCAGATTTCACTCTGCTTCTACAACTTCCTGGCACCAACTCCTTCCTAATTACTGGTCTCTGGTTTTGAACTTTATTTTGTTATTCACTGACCCTTGCACGACTCATAATGTTGCCTTCTCATTGTGTTTTAAGACACTAACTCTGGCCTCAGTTCTAGAGCCAACCTGGATAATTTCAGCTGACAAAGTAATAAATTTAATATTTGAAGGAAATGAGATATATTACTTGGAGAAAAGGGAATCCAAAAAGTTTTTACCAAGTATCTTTACATATCAAAAGTGTCCTAATGGAAAATATCCTAGATATATTTTGTGACTCCTGACAGAAAATTAGAACAAATCTCTGGACAAGAATTTCTAGACGAAAATTAGCACAAATAAATCTTCTGCCCAATGTTAAGAACTTTCTAACAATTATAGCTGTCCAACAATGGAAATATGTTGCTATTGTAATATGCATGTAAGTAATGTAATACAAGTAATGAAATGTAAGTATGTAATGTTTCCGTACAATGAGATATTCAAACAAAAGTTTAATGAACACTTCTTGAGTATGTTGTAAAATAGACTCATGAATCAAATAAGATCTGGTCTAAGTACAGCTATGGGCCTGGCAACCTTTGCAATACCATGATTTGAGATAATGAAATTGTTTTCCTCAGTCAACGAAGAGAGAAGTATAACTCTCGATAAAACCGCCTATTGGTAAAATATTTCTTGAGTATTTATTCAATCTTTTTGCCCATTTTTGTGAAAAAGAGGGCACTGTTCAGAACACTGGTTTGCCCCACACATTTCCAAGACAGATGCTATTGTGAGATGAGTGGAAACTCACATTGCTCTCCAAACACAAATAACTGCTTTCAGTGTCATGTTCAAGAAGGATGGGTAAGTGTTGCCCATTAGAATCTCAGGAATAAGCTCTGAGTATCAAAAACTGAATCCTGGCTATTGAGAAGAAACCAGTCTGTTGCCTGTTCCCCACCTCCAATGGAAAGAAATTTTTATTTCTAGTTGCAATCATTTAAAAATGTCAAAACTATCTTCACAGCATATAACCTGAGGTTATATTCAGAAACCAAGTGAAATTCCATAGAAACCACTTACACCACTCAGTGGATTGCCAAGCCTATCTTAAATAAAGCTTGTTGCTCAGGGAATTTAGAACACAACTAGACACTTCCCAAGTTAGTCACTCAACTTTACTGCCTCCACTCTGAAACACAAAAATGGGGCCTTATAGCATATCAACACCAATGCTTTTAATAATCTTAAAATGATACTTTAAACTGTTGGATTGAAATATTTCATGACAAAGTCTTTTATGACTACAAAGACTCATCTTAAAGAACTATCCCCACTGCCATGTGATGGACTATTATACAACCATTAAATAATATGTTTATAAGGAGTTTTTAATAATAAGCAAAAAATACAGCCAGCTATAGTTTACTAGTGAACAAAAGAGAAGGATTAAATACCATAGACTTTCAGTCAAACTGCCATGGTAAATTCCATCTTTCACCCCCTATGCTCTAAATGTACAAAATGATTGATAAAATATTTAAAAGGGAAACCAAGAAGATATAGTTGATAAAAAAAAATCTTGAATTTTAAGATGCTTGTCTTTGTAGGCTTTGGATGGAGCAGAAATGCAAAGTGGTAGGTAAAACCGAGATCTCAGGACCAGTAAGTTCAGAGTTCAAACACAACAGCAATAGGTAGGGATTTATCTATATTAGGGTGCAGGAAGATGGGCTCACAAGGCAGTATCACTGATTGAAATCAAGAATTAGAGTGGTTAAACTCAGCCTTTT
This sequence comes from Scalopus aquaticus, assembly GCA_004024925.1. Classification (NCBI taxonomy): domain Eukaryota; kingdom Metazoa; phylum Chordata; class Mammalia; order Eulipotyphla; family Talpidae; genus Scalopus; species Scalopus aquaticus. Next base: position 118,653 of record PVIJ01000019.1, on the reverse strand, counting down.
CATTCCAGAGAAGGTACAAAATTAAAAATAGCTCAGACCAATCTCTGGGGCAAGAGATGCAAGCTCAAGAAAGTGTGTGCAACCAAGCAGCAACTCGAACTACCTCTGCCTCTGAGATCTGCAACATGCCCCAAATCACTACGTTTTATTTCCTAGGGCTTCCACAACAAAGTATCACAAACTGGATGGCTAAAAACAACAGAAATGTATTCTCTCACAACTTTGGAGTCTATACATCAGAAATCAAGTTGTCGATAGGGTCATACTCCCTATCAACCTAAGGAAGAGGGACCTAAGGAAGAATCTTTCCTTGTTTCATCTAGTTTCTAGGGACCCCAGGTATTACTTGTCTCACAGCAGCATACTCCATTTTTGCCTCAATCATCATATAACCAATTCCTTTTGTGAATGCCTCTCTGTGTCTAAATCTCCCCCTTTCTTAAAAAAAAAAAATCAGCCACTGAATTGGGGTCCACCCTGATTCAGGATGACATCATCTTAACTCTTTGTGTGCTGGTGCCCTTTAAATTTATCAGCCCTTGAGGCCGGCCATTTTCTGTGCCACCAAATGAACAGTATAAGCATTCAATAAAACACACACAACTCCTGAACTACTGGATATTAAAAAAACTGTAGTATCTCTCATAAAACACCTTACACTTTCACCAAAACAATGTGTAAAGCTTCTAGACTGAGTACGATCAAAGAAATAGCTCCCAATAGTTCCAAATAAATCCACCATGGTGTGAAAAACCAGAGATTAGATGAACACTTAATACGTGAGCAGCCACTTGATACTGGTGACAAAAACACATACTAATACGTGAGCAGACCACAAAGTGTTAACTTGATTACATGTACAAAGACCGTCTATCTAAATAAGGTCATATTCACAGTACCAGGGTTAAGATTTAAATATATCTTCTTAAGAGGATACAGTTCTACCTACAGCATGCTTCTAGACAAGGATCCCTATAACTGTCTTTACCAGACCTAACTCTGGATTGAGGACTCAAAATGACAAATGAATTAAACTGTAAAACCACTAACAAGAAAAAATTGAAATTCCCTCCATTCAAAATGAGCACAGAAATAAATATTTCAAAATGCATGTGGAAATGCAGTGCCAAAATGAACAGCCAATAATTATAAATAACTTAAACACAAACTTGCTACAAAATGAAACTGATTTTATAGCAATATCAATGATATTAAAATTAAGTACATCTTCATTGAAAAGTACTAGGGCTTAATAAGCAGATAGAGATCAGAAAATAACAGAAAAATATATTAAAAAGGGACAGTTAAGGTTGACAAATAAATTACAGTTATTGAAGCAAACAAACAAACAAAAAATGCCATGACAGGATAAAGTCTGGACCACTTCTGGTTGAAGAAAGAATTCATTAATTAGAAGATAGATCTGAAGAAGTAATCTAGAATATGACACAGAAAAACAATTTTTTTTAAAATTAGGATAGCTAAGAGATACGGAAAACAGAATGAGAGTCTACAATATTTAATAGGTGTCTCAGAAGTAAAGAATAAAGGAAGCAATAAAGAGGCAATATCTGAAATGATATTTGCTGAGCATTACAAAGTCAACAAGAGATGTGAGCTTTCAGAGCAATAGAGACTTCTGGTAAGCAAAAACAAATTACATTGTCAGGACAGTAAGTTTAAGAAAATAATCTCAAAAAGACGAAATAATCTCAACAAATGAACAAGAACTAGTCCTTGAGAGGACTTCTAAGTTGTGCCCTAAATATCAAAGGATTATAGAGAAGCCGGACCTACAAAATGCTGAGGAAAAATACGTATCAGTCTAGATTTTTATACCCAGTTAAATTTTTGTTCAAATGTGATTACAAAAATAAGAATTTTGCAGCCATCAGAGACCAAGAGTGTTTAGTCCCACCTTTGACATTCTCTAAGAAAACCATTAAAAAATATACTTTAACAATGGGAAAGATCAATCCACAAGGAGAACATGAAACAAAACAAAACAAAATAAAACAAAAACCATGAACAGATACAGAAAGATGCACTAATATCAGTAAATGAAATCATCTGTTGACTGTGAACAATAATTACTGTGTTTTAATTAAAGGGGGTAAAATCTATAAACCTAAACAACTATAACAAGAAGGTGAGATGTTCAATCGGTAATTACAGTGTGCTAGGCCTTTGAAAAGAAAGCAGAGATACTAAAGAACTGTAGAAGTTCATTAACTAAAGTATACATAGAAAAATACAATAAAATAATAATGATGAATGGAACCAACACATGGCAGAATAGCTCTCCAAGCAAGTCTCTTCTTCAAATAGCAATCTATTTTTTCACCCACAACTATATCTTACCAAATTATCACCAGAATCAATGGATTGATCCATGCATCTTTCTCTTTGATATGGATGCTTTTTTACTCACTAACGTTTTAGAGCAGGGAGAAGGTAAGGAAACCTTTGATATATGGGAAACATAGGTCTGGTGGACAAATAAACTAGGGAAGGGCATTGATTCTGTTGTACCCACATGGCACAGGGGACCTCCACAGTGAGCATGACCTAATATATAGTTTCCTGACTGACACCTGAGACACACTGATCATCCCAGGAGCATTAGTTTTGTATTAGCAGGAGCAGAAACAGCACCATCCACCTGGTACCCTTTCCTTCTGTGGCTTCAGAAAAATCTGCTGCAAAATGTGGTGCCCCAAGATACTGAGATGGGGACCTACAAACTCTCTAGCACAGAGTAGAGTTTGACCTGATTTCAGAGAAAAGTAATGACTACACGTTACACAGTCCTAGCTTGCCCTCCCACACCCAAAGTTGCGAACATTTACTCAAGGTATCTGACCTCCCACTACTTTTACTCCTCCCTCCCACTGCCTTGATAAACAAGGAGGATCTCAAAACTAAAGCTACAGCACCACCTACAGGGGGGGCGGGGTTGGGAGAATGGTCAACACCTATGTGAAGAAAGGCACAATGTAGGGAACACAACATGGAAAGAGATAACAAAGCTGAATTCAAGTTTAATGACTCAGAATTGGAGGAGTTAACAAATAATTCAGAAAGGCAGTATGAAGAACCACAATGAAGTTCAAAGGCAGGGTGAGTACCTCAGAAAAGACCCTCGAATGAAAGGAATTTTTTTAAACAAAGAAACTGAAGTTATTTAAAAAAAAAAATCAGGCAGAAATGATGGATGTAAATAATACAATGAAATAATTTAAAATAGTCATAGAAAACATAGTAAGTAGACTTAATGTTACAGAACAAAGAGAATCTTCTTCTAAGATACAATCTAAAAATCTTGGAAATAGAAAATAAAAATATACAAATAATTCAAGTAGAAAAGGAAAATGAAATAAAATTTAGGAAAAATGAAGACACTCCCCATGAAATATCAGATTCTATTAGAAGAGGAAACATAAAAAATAATGAGTATCTCTGAGGGTGAATAAAAAGAGAAGGGAGCAAAGTCAGTATTCAAGAAGTTCTGAGAACTTTCCACACTTAAGCAAAGAACTAATCACAGGTGTCCAAGAAGCAGAAAGGACACCTAAAATTTTAAGTGGAAATGACCTTCATCATGACAAATTTTGTTAATTATAAAAATTCAATTATAAATTAAAAAAAGACTGTTGGGGGAAAGGATGCAACATACAAAGGCATCTCAATCATGTTTTCATCAAATTTCTCAAGATAAATCCTACAGGTTAGAAGAAAATGGAATGACATCGTCACATTCTAAAAAATAAAAACTGCTAGCCCACAGAATTGTCATTCAAACATGATGGATCCCTGACAAAACAAAGGTAATGGAGTTTACTGTCACCATTCCTGTTCTACAAGAATTGTTGAAAGACATTCTTCTACATGACAAGAAAAAAATGAAAGAAGGACCACAAGACTTTGAACAAAGTAGTAAATAGAAACACAGAGTTAGAAACATAAATAATAATGAAGTGGGGCAACAACCAAGCTTTGAAGAGGAGGAAGAAAAAGACAGAATTGTACCTAAAGCAATTTACAGATTTCATGAAATATCAAAATCCCAGTGACATTTTTCAAGGAAAACAATAAAATATTTCTATGGAACCACAAAAGACCTCAGATCACAAATACAATCCTGAGAGTAGAGAAGAAAAAATGGAGGTAACATACTCCCTAACATCAAATTATACTACAAAATCATAGTAATAAAAACAGTATCCAGTACTGGAACAACAGTGGAAGCCTAAAACAATGTAATAGAGAGTCTAGAAATTAACCCACACAATAATGGTCTATAACAAAGGAGCCAAGACCATACAATGGAAAAAGAAAGCCTCTTTCCTAACTGGTGTTGGGAAATCTGTGCAGCATCATGAAAAAATAAATGAATGAATGAATGAATGAATGAATGACCAAAATAGATCATTATTTAATGCCATACAAAAAAGTAATTCAGAATGTATTAAAGACTTGGATATATGACCTGAAACCATAAAACACATTTTTTAAAAACCTAGGGCATACACTCCTGGACATCAATCTCACATATACATTTGGGGACTAAACCCCAATGGCAAAGGGAGCAATAGCAGTGATAAATAAACGAGACTACATCAAACTAAGAAGTTTTTGTACCACAAAGATACCACCACAAAAATAAAAAGCCACCCTACAGATTGAGAGAAGATATCTGCACATGTACATCCAACAAGGTGTTAAGTTCCAAAAAATATAAAGTAATCATACAAAACAACAATAAAAAATAACCCAATCAAAAATGGGCAAAAGTCCTAAGTAGACACTTCTCCAAAGAAAACATAAAGATGGCCCACTGGCACATGAAAAAATATTCAACATCACTTATTAGAGAGAAATGCAAATCAAAACCTCATCTTGTGATAAAGGTCTATATCAAAAAGACTGGAAGCAACCAATATTGGCAAGGATGTAGAGAACTCATCCACTGTCGGTGGGAATGTAAATTAGTACAGCCTATGTGAAAAACAGTATGGAGATTCCCTAAAGAATGAAAAATGGAAATACCTATGATTGAGTAATAGCACACTCAGATATTTACCCAAAGAATATGAAAACACTAATAAAAAAAGACACACACCCCTATGTTCATACCAGCATTTTACACAAAAGCCAAGACACGATGTCCACCTAAATGCTTATTGACGGGATAAAGAAACTGTGATATCTATACACCATGGAATATAACTCAGCTTTTAAAAGAGATGAAATAGTGTCTTTTAGGACAAAGTGGAGGATCTTTAGGTGATTATACTGAGTGAAATAGGTCAGAATGTGAAACTGGATTTTCACTCATTTGTGGAATATAAATAGCCAAAGAAAATAAACTGGCAAAACAAAACAAAAATAACTCCTAGACTCTATGAAAGAAATAAAAGAATTACCATTGGGGGGAAAGGGAAAGGGTGGGAGGATACCATGACGGTATATTGGCACTAGAGCTATCGGGGGTTGGGGGGAAAGGGGACGGTGAAACAAAGAAACCCGCTAAGGGACTTTGTCCAGGAGCAAATGATGGTGGCTCAGACATGCACAACGGTAGAAAGCTGTGAACTGGTTGGATTCTGGATGTATTTTGAAGATTGAGGCAAGTGATTCTTGATGGTCACCTATGAGTTGTGAGAGAGAACTAATTCTATACTTGCTATTTCCACCAACCATCTCACCCCTCCAGACCATGATTGGGGTTGTCAGACATGTCCCCGATTCATAGGCCACAGTGAAGGAAGACGCACCTCCTTTTCTGGAACCAAGAGGCTCGTTGCTTTTCATCCAGATGTTACTGAAGAGACAGACTTGGAAAAAGAGTCTTGCAGAAGAGCACATGCTGACTTCAGCAGCTCCCTCTGCTGAATGTAAAGACAAGCACTAAAAGCTGTCCTGTCTCCTCTATTGCTTTTATTTAACCCACAGAGGTTCTGACGGGGAACTTCTATCTGAAGTGTATTCTTTATAATCTTCTCCACTCCCCCATCTCCTCTCTCTACATAACAACCAAATATTTGCCAAGAGTAAGGAGAGAATTGTGCAATAAAATATAACATATCCTTTGAAAACGTCATCCCTCCCTATGTTCCTCCAAAGAAACAAATTAAAAAAATAAAAAAATAAACACCCAGGAGTCCTTCCCCCCCAAAAAACAATAATATATATATATATATAATTATTAATTTTAAAAAAAGGCACCACTGCATACATCTGCCTTACCAAATATGTTCAGAGGCAGGAATTACTCTGGCATTAGAAATTTGTAGTAAAACAAACAAAAACTGGCTCCATTACGATCTGGTTTGCTCCTCAGTATCCTTTTCCTTAGTAGACCCTTAAATAAGGGAGTCTTTTACTCCAAACCCCAACCAGACCTCAATAGTTTGAATCAAAGTTATATTCTGAAGAGCGGAAAAAATCACAACAATCATGTTGTATCTTTTTCATTTGAAAGCATGTTCTAAAATGGACCAACTAGCCAAGCAGTTTAATACTTCAATGGAAAAAAAAAAAACACAAAGAGCCATTCTAGATAAGGGGGAGGGGAGAGTACTTAGTATAAGTTGTTGGCAGGCTGCCGTTCTATGCACATTTTTACATTTTTAAACAGTACTTACCCGATGCTTCCCTTAATCCCATTAAATGAAAACTTTCTCTAATTTCAAAATTAAATTTCCTGTATTTCCTAATAGGATTCCAAGTACTTCTCCTTGCCCACTCCCCCTTGAGTCACATGGTGTTTCTACAAGGAGAGGAGTATTAGCCTCCTGGACAGATTCCTGTTGGCATAATTGCCCTCAGCCTTTCTTTAACCCCCTGAGGTTATCCACCAGGCACAGATTATTTCCTTACTTCCTGTCCTGCAGTTGGGGCAGTAGTGTCTTGAAGCAGGTGGTTACATCAGTGACCATTCACCCTGCCAGATGGGGGCATGCTTCCGTCACTTACTCCTCCATAACCCTTGCATTAGATTCCAAATTTCTCTATTCACCTCAAACCTAAGTAGATTTTGAGCACTCAACTTCAACATCCATATATTTATTTATAAACCATGACTTGGACTACTACACAGATAAGTTGCCTAAATTTATAAAATATAGCAAACAGTAGGAATGTAAATTAATACTTTAATAGTCAAACAAAATAATTAAATTATTATTCATAATATTTTAGAGTAAGCAAAGAGACTGAGTGTCTGGCATCAGTTCTGAAACTCTAATTGATAACTCAATTCTGTGATTTGTTTTTCAGTTCTGTATGTTTGAGTACTTAATTTTATTGACATTTGGAACTGAAAAAAGTATCTCCCACAGACATATATATTCCAGTGGAAGGAATGCATGATTGGCGTAAATTACATAGCCATGCTTATTTGGGTTTTTTTATGCTTATTTGTTAAGTATTAATATGCAAAGGTTTTGGTTGAAATTTAGTTGGTAAGTGTCTACTTCCCCTTTTGCCATTCATTTTTGCTTGCAAACTAATTGGAAGATGCTATATTTTCCTACATTTCACAAATGGCTTAGAAAATGCACTGAACACTAAACTTTCAAGCAATTTAGAAAATTCTGTTTCTACATTTTGTTTTAATATGTAAATACAAAAAAAATGTAGATGATATGTATAATCACTTTGAGAGACAGAAACACAATCTAGTTTCTAAACTTGCATCTTGAAAATTCTCCTTGGTAAGAATTTATTTTGTAATGTAGTTATTTTTTATTTGTTTTCAAGACATCACATTTATGTCAAAGGACAGATTAAAATATTTTCAAAAATATCTTTGGGTAGCATTCATGGGGGGACCACTTGATAGTGATTTGAAATCTGTGATTTTATAAAAAATTAAAATTTAATAACTTCAAAATACCTTAACAAGATCATTGTTGAAACTATGCCACAAAATATGGACACTCACAATCTCAATACAAATTGTTAAATTTCTACTGTGTTGTATTAGTCAATAAATTAAGTATAAACTCATATTTATAGAGAGAAAGAGATTCATTTTATGAAATTGACTTACACAAATGTGAGGGTTGTCAAGTACAAAATTCATAGATTCATCCAGCAGGCTGGAGATTCAGGTAAGAGCTGATGTTGCCATCTTGAGTCTGAAATCTTTCTCCTTTGGAAAAAACCTTATTCTCTGTTCTTGAGTTCTTCTACTGATTAGGTGAGAACCACCCACATTATGGAGGATAATCTTCTTTATTCAAAGTCAACCAATTTAAATATGAATCACATTTAATCATGAAAGAATTGTTGTGAGAGACTATGCTAATCACGTAGGAAACCCCCCTCATTTTTTATTTAGAGAAACTGCAATATAACAAATTTAATAACTTGCAACTTGGGTTTGCAACTGGGCCCCATAGCCTACCCAACTGGATGCATAAAATTAATCATCATATATGTATTTTATATAAATGCCTGCAATACAATATTATATACCTGGTATACAATATTATATAAAAATATGTAATTTGTATTTGTATATAACATAAGTATAAATGTGCACACATATAATTTGAAAAATTATCATACAACCCTGATCATTAAAGCTCATTCTGTGACATTACACTGGAAGCAAATGAGACCCCACTGTTAACTGTCTGCATGGAGGTAGTCCCACTCTCACTCAGGGCCGCATGACAGTATTGTTAACCCCTGTAAAAAATGCAAACCATGCTTACTTTCCTTCTTAAAATTTTAGATAAAAACTATCAAGGAATATTGAAATATTTTCAATGTATACCATGCATCCATCTGGAATCCATGGATCTCAAGCATTAAGAACCTACAGGTTCATCTAAAAATGTGTTGTTAATGAGTATTTCCAGTTGTGAGCTACTGAAACAGAGCCTTAGCAGAACTCAGGGATAAGTGTTTTTAACCATCACCCCGGGGATTCTGATAAATGTGGCCGCTCATCATCCATCAGATTACATTGTTGCATACTGAGCACTCAACAAATGCACAGAAAGAGTGTTCACTAAGGCCCAATGTGAGGAGGAGATGATACATTTCTTTCCCTCCAAACACGTAATTTGGGACTAGTCTTAAAGAATTGTTTCACTGGGCTTTTGTCTCCTTAAAAGTACAAGCCATTATTATGAAAACCAGGAAATACTCTTTTGTATGTAAGCCTATGAGGAGGCAATTTTCTAGTAAAAACATTTTTTATTTCTGCACCCTTAGATGCAGCAGAGGGTCTGAGCAAGAAACATGGTTTCCGCTTCCTGCTCTACATGAACTAGCAATGTGACCTTGAGCAAGTTATTAAATCTTTTTTTATCTTGGTTCTCTCAATATAAAGTGAGAGGGTTGGACTAGATGATTAACTTAAACATTCCAACTCTTCCAACTTAAACATTTTATGACTCTGGGAAGTCAGCATAGGTCTTCACAACAAAAACTAGATGCATTTTCAAATGACAATAAATGGGTGTCTTCAGATGAGATCTGTACACCTCTCTCATTCACTCAACTGAAGTTCATCTGATTGACAGAAAATGAACCAAGCCAGGAATGCTACTCTGGTCTATTTCAATAGTGTCCCTATTCTCCAAAGATCAACCATGGCTCAACCAAGTCAAAGAAGGATAAAGTGGAAAAGTGAAAACAACCTGGTACCAATCTAATTTGTCAGCCTAAGGCATATATGCTTTGTTCTGAGTCCGCCCTACACCAAAATAAATGAACTTTATCAATTTCATTGAAGGGAAAAGTACCCAAAGTGCATGTTTAATATTCTAGAAATAAAGGCATTTCATTCATACATTACATTTACTTTTTTAATAAAAATAATAATCATTCACTAATGGGCTCATCTACCACGGTGCACATACATTCAACTTTTCTGCTATTATTTGCATAATAATATAAAACTCTCCATGTAGATAAAGATTCATCTGTTAATTTGTGTTCCAAGCTTGTAGCCAAGATCAAAGTTGTAAAGCAAGCAATTTGCCTCCAACGCCACTCCATTTTTCACCACACTCCAACAATCATGATTATTATCAAAATAAATATAAGGTGTGATTCATCCTTTAGATTATACCAGGCATTTTCATATACATCATTTCATTTGGTCCTCCCAGCCACCCTATGAGTTAAGCAGAAAAGATATCATCTCCATTTTATAGATAAGAACACTACGTTGCAGGGGAGTCAAGGAACTTGTCTAGCGCCCCATGGTATAAAGCATTATCCTGTAACTTGAACACTGATTTCCTGACTCCCAGAATTAATGAAGCCCTGTGGTTCTGGTGCCGTTGGCTGCCAGTAAAGGAATCCTCACTAAAATGTGAATGGATGTCACAAAGTTTGTATTCTCCTCTTTGTAGGTAACATAGAAATAATCTAATAACAGATGTCTCATGGTGGTGCTTTAATTCAAAGAGTAGAGTCTAGTGGTGGGGAAATACCAGAGCAGCTAGAAGCTGAAAGGGGTGCATATTTGGATCAACAGAGTCCTTCGCACTGTTTGAGTCATAACCACAAAGGTGCCTTCTTGTCCTAATATTCTCTCATGAAGGTAAACCTGCCAGGAGACACCAGTACAGATAATACCCCACACCATTCAATCCCAGCTCGTTACAAGTCAATTACTGAGCATTCATAATTCAACAGGAATGGCCCTCAGGCTATGAAAGTCAAGCAGCTAAAGAATAAAGCCCTTGATCAGCAATAGCTGATTGTCCACAAAGAGAGATGACCGGCTGCAAGGTCTCCTGGGTGAGACCACTGTCAGAAAGAAGTAGTGGCAGCAGTAATGAGAGAGAGAGAAAAAAAAAGGAAAGGAAAATTCTTTGACAAAACTGACTTGATTTCATAAAGTTCTATACTTAAAATATGGACTTTGGGTACATAGACCAAGAGACTAATAACACTGGTCAACAGTGAGATTGTTACTGACTTTAAAAGGCCCTAATCTGTAGTATCTTGGTGTGCTGAACATGAATATAACCCTGAAAACTTTTTATTAGCTCTCATTTTGAAGATATTTCATATAATTCATTTTATATGTTTCCCCGTGTAAATTTATCCAGTAGGACTGCAACAACATCCCAAATCAGCCTAGAAAGATGTAATATTGTATCACATTGCATAATACCATCATGCACACATCAGCCAGAGTTGACTGAATCATTTTCTGATGCAATGCAATACTACTGCCAGGCAGCTGCTGAAGTAAACTGATGTCAGCATTGCACTATAGAAAACTCTGTCAGAAAGGTTGAGAATTGAAGATATTTCAGACTTAGTGTCAGACAGTTGAAACTACTGTTCCATAGAACTGCTATTATTTTATCCATTTAGGCACAATACAGAACAGTAATGCCTCGAAAGTGCGTTAATAGCATGGACAATGTCTGCTCTATTTGTGGGGAAGTCACATTTGCCAACCAGAAGAAAAGTATCACTTCTGAAGTGAAGAAGGCTTATCATCTTGACTTCAGATGTAAGGTTGGTGACCAAGACAAGCCTTGGGCTCTGGATAGATGCTGTGCTACATGTCCAACACAGCTTTCACAATGGTTCGATGGCAAAAGACCATCAATGCCATTGCAGTCCCCATGATGTGGAGAGAGCCAAGCAACCACATAAAAGACTGTTACTTCTGCTTGGTTCCTCCTTCCTCCGGTGGCATAACAAAGCAAAAGAAGTTGAGAATAGTCTACCCAAACATTCTGTCTGCATTGAGACCAGTTCCACATGGTGAGGGACTTCCTATTCCAGAACCTCCAGCACAATATTCTCTTGATTCATCTGATGAGGACAGGGTGAGCCGACCTGTTCTTCTCCTGTTCCATCAGCATGCAGTGATCCAGATTTCCACTGTGGTGCATCATCAACCCCACACAGACTAACACAGGAAGAACTAAATGACCTGGTTCGTGATTTGGACTTATCCAATAACAAGGCAGAATTACTAGGTACTTTATCAAGACTCCAACAATGGACTCTTCTAGAAGATGATGTCACAATTATTTTCTATCGAAAGCTGCACCAGCAGTTGGAGCCTTTCTTCAGAAAGGAAAGTACTCTGGTATTCTGTTCCGATATTGAGGGCCTCATGAATGCCTTAGAAATCACTCATGACCCACAAGAATGGAGACGATTTCTAGACTCTTCGAAACTGAGTCTTAAGGCTATGCTTTTGCACAATGGAAATCATCTTCATATATGCTAGTCCTGAACAGCTGTACAAGAGACAAGTGAAGAAATCTAAGAAGTATCTATGACTTGATTTTTTACAGGTATTAACCATAGGCCTATTACTATTGGCATGCATTTCATGATGTAAACATCAATTTATTGCAGATTACAAAAAAAAAAACTAGAGCCAAACCTAGAATTTGACTGTCATATTCATGTTGAGCACATACAAATTGATAGGAAATGACTAATTTTATTTCAGTAACATAACGTCTGTAAAACTTTGTTGACCAGCGTAATTAACTGCTAGTAGTAATAAAGTCCCAAAATGAAAGAGTGAGCCTGATCCCAATAACAGAAGATATGCAGAAGAAGATTGGTAGAATTTGGACCCCCCCAAAAAAGAAATCTAGACAAGCACAGACCTAATCCTTAGAAAAATGATTGGTCGGTTCAGGGCTTTCAAAAATCCAGTGAGAGAATATTAGAAATTTAGATCAAATCTCTGCTGTGACTTTTGTGCCTAATAACTGAGTTCATGTATAGTTCTGTGTATATTTTCCATTACATGGTATAGTTCAGTGTATCTCAATTTTCTTTTCCTATGCCATAAGGCTCTGTATTAAAGGAGCCCATCAAGCAATGTTACTGACAAATTCCTGAACAGGGTGGCTATTACCTGGCTACTACAGTTGAGAATCTGATACTTATAAAAACTTGAACAGATACTTCACAAGAGAGAGTATCTGAACAGTCAATAAACATAAGAGTAGGTGCTCAGGGCCTCTACGGTGGCACAGGGGTTAGGCAGTGCACTGTGGAGCTGCCAGCAGCAGCGACACGAGTTCAACACCCAGTCTGGGAGATTCTCACAAGGCAAGGCAGACCTCTCCTGCCTCGCCTACTGCTCCCCTCAGCAGTGTATTTCGGTCCGTCTGCCTGTTCTGCTCCCCACTCTGTCTCTGGTGAACCCTCTCGCCACCCCACGCCTCTGGTCTGTACCCAAGCTTGTATGTATAAATAAATAAATCTTAAAAAAAAAAAAAAGAATAGGTGCTCAACTTCATTAGCTATGAGGGAAAAACGCGCTAATGAGATATCACAACCCAGTCCCCCAGTATAGCTAAAATATGAAGACTGCCAAGCGTCAGCAAGAACGTGGGACAACCAGACCTCTCTACCATTGGTGATGAGAGGGGAATTAGCTCATCCACCCGGGGAAAAGTTTTGTAAAATCTGCTTAAGTTAAATATAAAAACATCCTGAGATCTAACAACTTCCTTCCCAATGTCCCTTGTAGACATGGGCGCTTATGTCCACCAACACACACGCGCGCACACACACACACACACACACACACACACACACACGTGCTGCTTTATTTGTAAAAATCAGAATTTAGAACAATTCAAATGTCCATAAAAAGTAGAAAGTCTAAATAAACTGTTGTATATTCATACTGTGAATTGCTACTCAGCATAAGAAGGAATAAACCCAACCGAAAATGGGCAAGATGGATACATCACACATACATAATGTTGAGTGGAAATGTCAGACACAAAAGAATGCATACTATATAAATATGTTATATGATGTTCAAAATAAGCAAAACTAATCTATGATGATACAGGTCAGGACATTGGAGAGCCAAGGTAAAGAAGGAAGATTACTGGCTAAAAGGAGTCAAGATGTGTACACGTTTCAGTATATAAGACATATAAAATCCCGGGCCTCCCCGGTGGCGCAGCGGTTGGGCGCTGCGCTGTGGAGCTGTTGGCGGCGGCGACGCGAGTTCGACGCCCGGCCGGGGAGAATCCCACATGGTGCGGCAGACCTCTCCTGCCTTGCCCGCTGCTCCCCTCAGCAGTGTGTTTCTGATCTGCCTGTTCTGCTCCCCGCTCTGTCTCTGGTGGGCCCTCTCGCCGCCCCACGCCTCTGGCCTGTACCCCAACTTGTATGTACAAATAAAGGGATGAATCTTTAAAAAAAAAAAAAAAAAAGACATATAAAATCTGAGCAGAAACTTTTTGAACAAGTGTTCCTCAGTCTAGGTTTTCTTAATCCACGGGTTCTCACATACCTGTCCTTGAAAAATGCATAATCTTATCATGGGTGGGAGAGGGGAGGAGTTCACTGTTGAGGCTGCATTGGACTGTGATATGTAAACAAAAAACTATAGAAGAGTCATCAATCCTCACTATGAACACAAGAAAGACTTCAGAGGAGTTGACATTCTCAATTCAGCCCTGGATAATGAGAATTTAACCCAGCAGAGAAGGCAGGTATGGAGGCAGGTTATTCCAGGCAGTAAGCGTGGCACAAGCAAAGATGTGAGGTGAAACTAGAAATGGTTTCCTCCAAAGGGGGGCTGGGAAAGGGATGTAACTTTATGTGATAGAAGTGTGGATTGAGACCAATCAGAGAGATGTAGGAAGGAGAAAATGTGGATTAGGGTTAGAGATGATGGGTCCTGAATGCCATGGTTATGTATTTTAGACTTGGAGCAGACAGCCAGGAGATGGTTTATGGTGTGAAGGCCACGAATACATGCAGAAAAGCCTAGGAAACGAGGTTTATCGTTTAGTTACAAACCACCTATTCAAGTCTAAAATGTATCCCATCTTCAAGAGGACCCATGAGTCTCCCTGAAGTAAGTACAGCCTCCCCTAGCCCCTGCCCCGCTCCCCAATACTCCATGGAGCACTGCTAAGCCCATCCTCAGGAAAGTTTTCTGGGAGCATCCAATTTGGCTCCAAAAGCACTATCTTGAGCGCCAACATACCCCAAGATTCCAGACCCAATGAAGTGACCCATCAAACATACAAACTTCACTTCATGGGGTTAACATCAGACCTGGTGGAAGCCCCAGCTCCCAGCACTCTCATTAATGATGTCTCCGTAGAGAAAAATAAACAAAGATGCTTTTAGTGATTCAGTCCAAATGCTGCTCTGAAGCCAGGAGTTGTTTACATTGAGAAGAAAAGACTTTGCTACTACAGTGCATTTGAGCAATTTCTCTTATTCAAAGTATATCATATTCAGAGTTGCAGCACATGGTAATTAGCATGCTCTTTAATACATGCTTTATTAAAAAATTTTCAGAGATGGCAATTTTCTTACATTGGCCAATAAGTCTTTATTTATAGACAAAATGTCTGGATTACCAGCTTTAATAATGTCCTGAAAATTATTTACTGATATTTTTGGTAACAAAATTATGATAGTAATTTGTTATCATCTAGTCCCATTCATACCAATATAGTTAAAACCTACATTATTCCTGTGATATTAGTTATGCTCATTTATGAAATACAGACACTTTATATGAAATACATCATGAAAACTAGTCACAAAAAAAAAAAAGCATGAGATGAAGTTAAAGATCTGAAAGTTTAAGTGACCACTCAAGACCACATAGTCAGTAAAAAAAAAAGCTGGGATTTTGATCCCAGCCTGACCAAAACTGGGGATTCTTGTTCTACCCTCACCCCACTCCAAAGGCTGCATACAGCGGTGTGGTTACTGAATGGGGCACTAACACTAACTAGCAATGCCTGAGGCAAAACGACAAGCAGCAAAAATCATCTTTCATCTCTTTCCTCCTCCAGGTTCCCTTTCTCCTGTTTTCAGATGAAATGGCACGCCCCTTATCTGCAGGAAATATATTTTAAGACCCCCAGTGGATATCTGAAACCACAGATGGTACCGAGCCCTCTACACACACACCTATGATAAGTTCTAATTTATAAACTAGGCATGATAAGGGATTACCAATAATAATAAAAGAGAACTATTATAAAAATATGCCATAATAAAGGCGATGTGAATGTGGCCTCCTCTTTCTCTAAATCTCTCTCAATATCTTATTGTACATAGTAGTTTCAGAATTAGTTGACCATGACAACTGAACCCTTAAAAAGCAAAAGAACAGGGAAAGAGGACTACTGTGTCTGATGTTTTGTTTCTGCTCTGGTACTATCCAAAGCCACAGAGAGGTCTCATTAAAGACCCTTCGCACTCAGGACTCAAGCTGGCTATCTCTGGCACTATAGTGAGTTCAGAATGGAGCCAGGACACATAATGGGGCCACTACAATCCTTCGCTCACTCTTCTTCCCACTTGTTTGAAGTCTGAACCATCTTCTCCATGTAGAAACACTTTACTCTCCTGAGCTTCGGCCTCGTCCTGCGAATGACTGCATTTGAGTACAAGTCACCCTATCACTGTCTACTTGGCTGTCTTCCCTAATAGGCAATTACCTTCCGAAAGTAGTTTAAAAGAAAACAAACAAAACAAACTCTTACTGGATTTCCCCCAGCCAGCCCCTCCCTTCTTCTCAATTATCCCCCATCCATTAAGAAATACGTTGCGGTCATCCATGACACATGAGTTCACATGCCGTGGGATCCTAATTTGTATTCTCTTTAGGACTAGGGTAACACAAAGAAGAACACAGCTTAATGACCCAGAACCTCTAAATCAGCTAAGAGAAAGGGAGCGAGGCAAGATTGGGAGTTGAATAAGGAACAAGAAAGCAGAACCAGAGGGAGAGAAAAGAGAACAAATAAAAGAAAATCAATCCTGCTCAGGCCAACCTGTCCTCATCCTGATGCCAAAATACACAGGACTTCCCATCCCACCAAAGAACCCACTCACACCAAGAATATTATGGAAGAATGTGAACTTTACCGACATTCATGGGGGGCAGGGAGAGAGTTGGCACATGGGAGATTTTACATTAGATATCCCAAAGCCCACAACTTCATACATTCAACATGGCTCCTCTCTCAAGTCTCTCTGATCCCTAAACCTCCCACTGCAGCCACAATCCTAAATAGCTTTCATCCCTCTCAAGTATATGGCGTTACCAAACCTTTCCAAATGTGTGTTCTCTATCATGCAAACATTCAGTGAGCAAAAAGGTGCCAAGACCTACCTCTTTAGGTCATAGGAAATTCTAAATAGCATTTCCCCTAATGATAGACACTAGCTTAGAGAATTAAGGAAGGACACAGGCATTTTAAACTACCTATTATGTGCCAGCAATGGCCTGGACTTCTTACGTATGTCTTGCTCAATGGCAACACTTAAGATTTACATTTGATGAAATGGACACAACAAAAGAAAAGATATTATCCATGTTCTCACTGCCCAAATGGAATTTCCATCTCCACCCCTCTGTGAGATGTGGAATATAACCAAAAGGAGAAAGTCAGTAGCACTAATTTAAAGAAGGGTGTTGACATGACAGAGAGATTAGGAATGCACCGTGAGGTCCAGCCAATGTAGGTCATCTTTTGAGACTTTGAGATAATTCGGGACAGGCTTTCAGTTATTTGTGAAATGAAGAGTAGAAGAAATGAAAATGCGTGGGGAACTGGTCAGGAAGGAGATGACATATCAAAAGCTATCGTCTTCCAATGTCAGGCAAGGTTTTTGTTGTTGTTGGCTCCAAAAGACAACTAATTCCTTCCACTTAAAGAAATTCTATAATTTGCCTGTGACAGTCCTCCACGTCGACGTTTGGCGTAGCCTGGGAAACAGGGAGAAGGAAACAGTGGTGTTGGCAGGGTGGACGGGGGAAGGCTCTAGGGCCACAGACGGATGACCTAATTTGCAGAAGGCTTTGGTGGATAGGAATAAAGACCGGTTCTCTGCAAGCTGGGATGGGACGTTCAGCCTCAGAGAGAAAAGGTTTTTTTTATCAGGAAATAAATCAGAGGCCTGTCCCATGACTACTTTTTTCCAGACACTTCTTGGTGATGAGGAGGGTGTGTGTTCAGACCACAGGAATCTCAAAACCACCCAGACGCCCCACCAGCGCTGGGACAGCAGGCACACGGTGGGTGAAAGCCCTGGGCAGTGGCACTCTTCACTTTTCACTTTGTGTTTTTCTCAGTGTGCATGGTTTCATTAGTGTTTGCATTTGGCATTTTTTGTTTACTTGTTTGCTTATTTGTTTGTTTGTTGAGGCTGTCTTATTTGGAGGCTGGTGGTTGCCATCCTATCCTCCCTGTGAAATGGCTGCCAGAAATGTAGTGTCTGTGGTGCTTCAGCGCCTCTGGCCAGCAGCCAGGCCTGAGGTGCCAGCCGGCCTTCAGCTGGCCTGGCTCACAAAATACATTCCAGTGGGCACCAGGAAAACAAGAAGAAGCGAAGGAGCACTTAGGGGCAGGGAGCAAGACAGGAGTTGACCAACCTGTTAAGCAGTCCCACAAGGAGAGGCAAGTGTCTGTCGAAGACATGGCCACCGAGAAGACAAAACATACCTAAGCTAACCAAAAAAGCAGAGGCAGGGACACCAGGCTTTGGCTGGCCATCAGCCCGTCCTTTTGAATAAAAGCAACACACGTTCTTGAGGAAGGAAAGGGGCAACAATCTGGGGGCTTAGTGCACATCTGTAAAAGGACAAAGAGAAGGGCTAGAATTGCCAAGGGTGTTGGGCATTTTCTCTCCTTGTGGCCTGGAGGTGTGTCCTACCTCAAAACCTGAAATAAACTCAAACACTCCACCTTCAGAGAAGAGGGAACTATTTTTAAAAATACAGGCGTTCTCTTTGAAGCTATTTCAAAAGCCTAAGATATAATTTAGTTTTGAGGGGGGAAAGCTCTGAGAAAGGAAAAAAAGTAAAAACACAAGTTACAAAAAAACAAAAATAAAGTCCTAGAATTAAATCTAGCAACTGAAACATAGGCCTTTGGGTTCCTCATCAATCACGGCTCTGTGTTGCTGTTTTGGTGAATAGATTTTTGAATTTTATTTTGAATGGTATAATTTTCAGATTAAGAATTTAAAAGAAGTACAGACTCAGAGGGGGGAAAAGGAAACTACTCCTTGCAACTACTTCATACAGTTGAGGGCGTGGATGCGAGATGTGCCTAAAGGAATGTTTCTTCACATTTTCCACTATCCCCTGCTCTTTCTTTCTTTCTCTGCCCTCAGTTAAGTTTCCCCTGCTCAGAGAGCTGTGCCTTTCTGCATATTATAGATAACATCAGGTCAGCGCTTCAATTACCAAATCCCTGTTTTCAGAGACTTAGCTCAGGTATAAAATGTGTTTGGGGCTCAAACTTGGCAGATAACATCTCAAACCAGCAGTTAATTCTCTAACATGTTTTCAAGGGCAAACATCTTTCAACTGCTTATTTTCTGATCCCAAAGAGCAAATAAACAGAAGGGCATACGTTGAAATTATCCATAGTGTGTCCCAAGGCAGACAGGCCCTGGCTAATTAGATCCTGAGAAGGCTGTAAAACAAAGCTACTTCTTAAATGGGACGATCTTTGTAGGAAAATATTCAGCAAGGAGAAGAGGGCAGTTGAGAGAAGAGGGATGTGGGTATTATGCACCCTTACAGTTCGTTTTTGGATTATCAAGAACAAAACTGAAAGAAAAGGGAAAAGCCCATTTCTTCTCCCCAAAAAGTTGTGTCAGATGTTATGTTATTCATGTCTGGAGCTGTCTGACTTTTAAGAGCATGGAATTTGACTTTTGGTTTTTTGCATTTTACTCTTCTTTTAAATTTTTATTGTTTTTTATTGCAATAATATTGGTTTCAAAACTGTGTATGATTTAGAGGTATAGGTTCATACCTCTTCAGATATATGTTACTACTCCCACCACCAAAGCACCCATAATCCTCCACTGGGTCACCTTTTACCCCTTTGCTCCCCACTGACTCCAACCTTCCCCTTTGGTGCCCTTAATTCTACAGATTTCTGGGGTTTGTTTTGGATTAGTTTTGTCTGTTCCTTTGTTTTGTTTCCTTATATTGTAAACACCTGAGTGAAATCATCTGCTATTTGTCTTTCTCCTTCTGACATATTTCACTTAGCATAATCTCCAGTTCCATTCATGTTATCACAAATGGCGAGATTTCATCTTTTTTTTATAGATGAGTAGTATTCCATTGTGTATATAGACCACATCTTCTTAACCCATTAAGAGCACATAGTTTGGTTTCTTTCTTTTTAACATCCTTGTTTATTTTTTCACAATATAGGATTTCTCCCCTCAGATGCAATCACAGAGTTTTCCCACTACCAACACGCCCACAGTCCTCCACCACACTCTACCATGAAGAACACAGATTTTGATAACATAATCATTTCCTAGCTCCCTCTGAGCATTCATGCTGGCGACTGGGATTACTAAAAGATAAGTCCTGAGCACTGGCTTCATAGTATCAGGTTGAGGATATGGAACAAATAACAAGATAAATAAAAGTAGGTGATGGAATTAGCTACAAAGAATACAAGGTCAACAAGTGCCCTAGGCCTCCCTGGTGGCTCAAATGGTTAAGTCTCAGCACTACGAAGCTATCCACAGCCACTGCAGCATGAGTTCGATCCCCGGCCAGGGAGATTCCCACATGGTGCAGCACCTCTCCTGCCTCAACCGCTGCTCCCCTCAGCGGTGTATTTTGGTCAGTTTACCTGTTCTGCTCCCCACTCTGTCTCTGGTAAATCCTCTCACCCACCCCACTCCCCACAACTCTGGCCTACACCCCAGCTTATATGCAAAAATAAATCTTAAAAAAAAAAAAGCGGCCTGACATAGGGAGGGAGGAGGAATAGGCTTACTAAGTGGTGTCACTAGCATGAGCTTCAGAGCTGGTCTGCCTCGAATCCAAACTTGACCCCAAGGCCAAAACTGACCTTGGGCAATTTAATCTCTCTGTGTCTCAGTTTTCCTCATCTGTAAAATGAGGTTAAATATAAGACCAGCCTCCTTGGGCTCATAAAGTCCTTGAGCCATGCCTAGTATGGGAAGTGCTAAATATATAAACTGGTATTTATTATATGGGAGAAGAAGTTGGTGTCTGAGAAAATGGAAATGAAGAGCCAATAGTGAAAGATCCAGAAAATGCAAGGAGATGAGTGTGTGGGAACTTTCCAGGTCCTCTTATCCCCCTATATGCGTTCCTTTGCACCACCCCTAAGCCTTGAACATCTCATATAGCACTTATTCTGATGTACTGTAATTATTCCTTACCCACTTGCCCTCTCTGCTGGACTTTGGATGTGGGTTTTTTGAAGGCAGAAGCAGTATTCATTTTTCTTGATATCTCTGTAGCTTTTTGATTGCTGAGGTATCCATTTCAAAGACATCCAATTCCAATAAATATTGCCAACTGGATGACACATTGACTAGCAAACCAACTAAACAAGGAGGCCAGGCTACCCCCACTGAAGAAGTTTCACTTTTAGAAAGTCCTGGGTAACCTACATAACTGATCATTTGAGTGACCCCAATTCTCCCTTCCTGCTCCCTCATCCCCACACTTACGTTTTAAATTTGCCAATAAAGAGTGAACCTGCTAAATGCTGGACACTCCCACCATACAACACCAATAAAGGAAGAGAGCCCCAGCCCGCACGTGCTCTCTCTGCCCTCTACCTCCTTGTGTGGCCTTCAGGCATGCTTTGTACACTCTAGGACTTGTGAGTAATAAATCTGATTCTTCAAAGTTCCCTGATAGTCGTTACTAAGGTGCACCCTGCAATTGTAATAAAACACACAGAGGGCTGGCCCCCACAGTATTGGCTCTAGTCGGGGAGATACCCATAGGGGCTCACTACAGTAAGCAGTGAGGAGCCCTGGCAAGTGCCTCAAGCACCCCAAGATGATAGCATCACTATCCATAGGCTGAGAGCAACACAACACCCCCACACAGTGCCAAACCACTAATGATGTGTAATATATGACATTAGATTAAATCAAACTGAATTGATTGAAAAACAACTAAGAAGACGCAAGCATGAGATTTTCAAGACATAAGCTCCTTCCAGCCTCTGTCTAAGTTCTTTGGCTCTAGTGTTTGTCTCCTATATGCCCTTTTTGTGTCACAGAGGACTTTTTATCTTCTAGATTAGTCATCCTCGCAAGTAGTCCTTCCTCTCAGTTCTTTTCTTTCATTCCCCAAGCATTGATTCAATGTCTATTTTGTACCAAACACTGTGTTGTCACTAGATAGGGATAAGAAGATGGGTGAGCCTAAGTTCCTGCCCCAAAGAACTGACAATATAAAAGTCAACATCATGTAGGAAATGCAACAAGATACCTTGAGAGGTCAGAGAAGGGAGAGAGCATCCAAAGTAAAGTTTAGGGACTAGCGCCAAGAGGAAAGGATGTTTGAAAAAGGTCTTGAGTAGAAAGACTTTGAAAGGACAGATTTATTCTACAATGCCCTGTCCCCAAATGTCATCTCTGATCATTTTTCAGAAGTGAATTTGCCCCTTACCTTGGGAATGTTTAACCACAGTATTCCCAAGTTTCTTTCTCTGTCTTCAAAGTCTATCTTGAAATCCTGGAAGAGATTTTCTGCCAACTTTGGCAGATCCAGAACTGATCTCCACGTTAACATTTGTTAACAAGCTGTAAAGACACTGAATTGTCATTGATGTGTTGCTGTTGCTGTGATTAATGATCTTATAATAACTCCACCAGAGAACATAGTCAGAATGAACTAAACCTAGACACAAGTGTTCATGAAAACCAATAAAGGACTTTTTGACTTGGATGTAAGACTAAAACCATAAAATCTGTAGAAGTAAAAACATAGACAAAACACTCTATGACATTATCTTCAGAAAAACGTTTCAGAACTCATCTCCAGAAACAAAGAAAACAAAGGAGAATATAAACAGCTAGGGCCATATCAAACTAAAAAGCTTCTGTACAGCAAAAGAGACAGTAACTGAAAAAAAGGGGCACCCCCACTGGATGGGAGAAAATGTTCGTATACCATGCCTCTGATAGGGGGCTGATATCAAAGAGCTACAAAAATCTCACACAACTCAACAAAAACAAAGCAAAAAACTCAAACAAGAAATGAGCATAAGAGCTAAATAGACAATTCTCCAAAGAAGAAATGCAAATGGCCAACAGGTGTATGAAAAAATGTTCATCATCACTTATTCTCAAGGAAATGCGTATCAAACTCACAATGAAACACCACCTCACAGTGGTGAGAACAGATCATATTAAAAAATCCAGCAACAATAAATTTTGGCAAGGATGTGAAGAAAAGGAACACTTTTACACTGCAGGTGGGAATGTAAACAAATCCAACCACCAAAGAAAGCTGTGTGGAATTTCCTCAAAACACTAGAAATGGATCTGCCATATGACCCTGCCATTCCACTCCTAGTTATCTACCCAAAGGACACAAAAAACACTAATTTGAAAGGAAACCTGCACTCCTATGTTTATTGTAGCACTATAACCAAGATATGGAAATAATCTAAAAGCCCCCCAAAAGATGAATGGATCAAGAAGATGTGGTACATATACAAAAGGGAATACTACTCAGTGATCAAAAAAGATGACCTCATGCCATTTGTAGCAACATGGATGGCGTTGGAAGGGTTGAAGCTAAGCAAAATAAGTCAAAAGGAAAAATATAAATATTAGATGGTTTCATTTATATGTGGAATATAGAAAAAACAAACCTTGGTTTTTCTTGAAATGTTGAAATCTGACCATCTTGAAAGCTGACTATACATGTGAATCATCCATGAATGGTGGGGAAGGGAGTGGGCAGGGGAGGGGAGAACACAAAGGAATATGGTGCTAGACTATAGGTGCTTTGGTGGTGGGACAACTACAGTGACCGCAGCTAAGGGGATAAAACATATGGTTCAAAAATTAAATTTTTGAAAAGGGCTTTTCATCACATTCAAAGAAAGAAAAACAGTGAAGGCTCAAGCCTGATGAATGGGAGTTTTCAGGTGATAAGAAACATGAAATTTCATGGCTATTGCTGTGCTTATATCTTTTCTATGAAAATAAAAAAAAAGACAGGGGAGACTGACTTTTTTAACAGAGCAGGTCACTATTGTAGGTGACTCAGGTCTTCATGCCTCAGTGATTTTCATAAGGAACCTATGAAAACTCCCAAGTGAATGAAAGCTGTTGGGGATTTCTGGAGGAAATGGGAGTGGGGCCAAATACTCTGAATTTGATAAATGTTAGGTTTTTCAAAAAGTGTACATTAGAATGCTCAGCCTGAGCCAAAGTCATGTCCACCAAGCACAATTCAGATCTCCTTGAATAGACTCATCAGGAAAGCAGACTGAATGAGAATCTTCCAGAAAAGAATTCACTATAAGCAGTCAGGACAATACGCTTGGCCCAATCAAATTCTCTGACTTGAAGGACTGAGCAATGACCAGGTGTGAGTCTGTTACGTGCACTTGTACATAGCAATCTCATGAATTTATAGCAACATGAACAGGTACTACTACTAATTTGAATTCTACCCTCCCTTTGGAAGAAAAAGGGTACAGGGAAAAGTGGGACTAATAAATGGTTATGTTTGTTTGTTCACTTGCTTTCTTGCTTGCTTGCTTGTTTGTTTTGTTTGCTTGCTTATTTGTAAATCTGCTCCCTGAGTTTAAACTACATGTCAACCAAGGCAAGGAGTAGAACTCTGGACACTGAATAGAATTAAGAATTGCCAATTATCCTCCAAATATTGGCAGAAAAAGTCTAGCAGAATTTATCTACTTCTTATGCTTGTTCCAGATGTGTTTATTTTTCACTTCCAATAGAATGTTCTAGCTCTACATTAGTAGTTTCTCTCAAAATCTCAGCACTGAGCAGAGATTTTGCTAATTATTTTTGTGCTCTAATGAGGCACATGAGCAACTGAATTAAGAAGTTATTTTGCTCCTTTTAAAAAGCCAGGGCCGTTTAGAAGTCTGCTTCCCCACCTTTTCCTTATCATAGAAAGAGTAGAAACTCAGTCACACCAGTTTTTAATGGGGCTGATGTTTGTCAGATATGCCTTACTGTAATCTGCTCTTTCTTTAAACCCAATACCATTAAGTGAATGCAGCAAGAAGGTGCAGACGTTTGAGTTTTGTGTATGGGGTAGGACTTAAGGATCTTTGAGATTCTTTCCAGTTCTACAATTTGTTTATTATGAAAGTTGTATAACCTCTAATGAGATAGTCATCATAAGAGACTTAGGACCATTTATAAATTTGTGTTGAACACGGTAAAACAAAGAATGTGGGGATTCTTGTCAAAAAATATGTGAACAAATGGTTGAAACTTCTTTGGGTTTTTTTAGGCTGAATCAAAAATCTTTAAAATATACCTACTCTTTGACATGGCAACACCACATCTAGAAATATATCCTAGAAACTATTTAAGAATGTTGGCATATCTCCCACTAGCAGCAAGCAAGTCTCCAAATCTCAGTGGACTCTGACTGGATATCCTAGCAATTTAACTCAATTTTAATACTATCCACCTGGAGTTAGAATCAGATCTCACAAGTTAAAGGCTCCATCCCACAAAACTTCCTCCACGCACCAACCCCCATATTAGAGGCCAAGAGTAAGTCCAGGTTGTTACCTCTACTTCTAAACTCTTGACTAAAACCAGAGATTCCCACGACCCCTAGCTTTGGTTCAAATTATTTGATAGAACAGTTCAGACATCTGAGTAAAATTGACTTACTAGATTACCAGTTTATCACAAAGGATATCGATGAACAGTTAGATGAAAAGGTATATGGGGTGGGTTACAGGGGACCCAGAATGATTGGCAGGACTTTCTATCTCTGTGGAACTAGGGTGTCCTACCCTTTCTGGCACATGGATGCATTCACTAGCCCCAAAACTCATTACATCTTATTGTTCAACAGTGTTGACACAGTTAATCTTCAGCACCTCCAACCCCCACCCCACCCTGCTTCCTCTTCCCAGGGCTTGGTGGGTAGGGCACCTGCTAATCACTTGGCTTCCTGGTGACCCACTCGTCCCTGTGGCTATGCAGGGTCCCCACCCTAAGTCATCTCATTACCATGAATCAGGAGTGCTCAAAAGGGTGCCCTTAGGATTGGTGAAAGACATTCCCAGCACTTAGAAATTCCTAAGGCTTCAGGAGCCCTGTGCCAGGAACCAAGGACTAAGCCCAATTATATTACAATTATCATATCACAAGTATATTCCAAGAATTCAAAAATCATGTTCATGATTTTTTTTCAAACAAAATGAAAAGCCGGAAAATACTTAAATGCCCAACAACGGAGAATGGTTTTAGTAGCTAACAGCTCATGTATGGACAAGAATGTATGCACAAAAATGAGGCTAACTATGTATTTAACAAAGTGAAAGAGCAGATTATAAAAACAGTGTTATAGTGTGACCCCATGTGTACAGCAGACACCCCCACATACATACTGGAAAAACTTCTTGAAGAAACTACACCTCCAAATTAACAATGATACAATTATTCTCATTATGGGGTGAGGGTTGGAGGTGCTGAAGATTAACTGTGTAAATACTGTTGAACAATAAGATGAGATGGGTTTTGGGGTTAGTGAATGCATCCATGTGCCAGAGAGGGTAGGACACCCTAGTTCCACAGAGATAGAAACTCCTGTCAATCATTCTGGGTCCCCTCCGCACCCACCCCTTTTCATCTAACAGTTCATCGATATCCTTTGTAATAAACTGGTAATCTAGTAAGTCAACTATTTTTGCTCTGGTGGTTAAGTAAAAGATGACTTTTATTTTCATCTCTGTATGTTCCTTTTCTAAATTTCCACAGTAGGGAAAATTTATGTTATAAAAACTAACACGTAATCTGATCTATTAATACATGTATTAATTTCTGTGTTCAAAAATTATCAAATGTCCATTATTCACTAGGCATTGTGCATATCTAAATCTCTCTACAAAATCCTTCATTAAATACTTGAGAGTTTTCTTATTAGTGTATAAGCAAACAGCGCCCAGTACAGTGATTAAAAGCACCAAAAGTGTTGGAAAAAGTTGTTAAGTCTCACAATGAATTCAAAACAGCACTCAGGGTTGGTAGCCTCAGATTCTTAACTCAAAGCTCAAAAACGTAGATGCTGTTCTCCTACTAGCCCTGATTTCTGTTCATTGTCTATTGAGACCAAAAGTTGGTGTGACAGTTTGAAGAAAATACTGGCTACAATACTGCACAGCTGCTCCCACCAAGAACTGCAGTCTATTTACCCACCTTCCAGTCTGCACTGGTGTGTGACTTGATGGTGCCAGTTCTGAGTCTAGGCCTCCAGAGGCCTTGCAGTTTCTACTCTTTTAGAACCTTTGGCCACCTCAGGCATCAGCCTGTGCTTAGGCCGCTGGAGGATGAACAAGCTCGTGAAGAAAGACTCCAGTCATCCCATCGCCCAGACGTGAGCATCATAAACCAGCTAGCCCCAGGTGCCCCACCGGCTGACCACAGACACATGGGCAAGTCCAGCTGAGGTCAGAGAAGCCCAGTCCTAACAGCAAAATTACCCAGAGGAGTCCAGTTTCAAATGCCAACCCACAGAACTATGAGCTAAACAAATGTTTGCTCTTTCCGGCCACCGAGTTTCTGGGTGGTTTGTCATGCAGCAAAAACTAACTGCTACACCTGGGCTCAGCTAACCTCTCATTTTTCAAGTGAGGAAACTAATGAGGTGAAGGAAGTGCCCCACTTAAAGTCTCCCAGTCAAGCTGGGAGAAAAACCCGGTTCCCCAGACCGCCCTGCCTGTGTCTCAGCCACTGAGTGCTCCAGAAAGGAAACAAAACCTTGTAAAACAAGTACATTCGACAGGCTTCAGGTCAACATGAGCTTTGTAACTTCCCACCGGCACAATAGCGGCCTTCAGGAAAAAGACAGAAAGACCAGTCCCATTGTCTCCTGATCGAATTCCAGTCAATTCCAGTGTTTCCCAAACACACAGAGTACTTGCGAACTCCACCCGCAGAGACCTGAGATTTGTGGTCCACTCTTGCTCTCACTATCTTTTACTTCTTTTCTCTTCTCCTCATTCTCCCTTCTCTTACCTCACTCCCCTTCCTCCCTTTCCTTCTTAATATTTCTCTCTCCCTTTCCCTTTCACTCAAAAAGCCAGAGAAGCATGTCCCCTGCCCCACCCCTATGTCTTTCTCTGAATTTGCACCCTCCTAAAAATCCAGAAGTGGTCGCATTGACAGAAAAGCTAGTGAAAAACAATCACAACCTAAACCAAACTTCAGGATTGCCCCACAACTAATCATGACATCCTTCACTTCAAAGAGCCTGACCCCAAATTAGCCAATTAATCCTCACAGTTACCTGTTTCTTAATCCAGCCTCATTATTCGTGAGCGATAGGCCAGGAAAAAAAAACCAGAGAGAATAACTGTTGTCCCCAAGGCCTGGGAGGTAGGATGTGGATCCTGGAGCACCCGTCTTGGCCAAGGCTGGGCACACACCACTAAGCCACAGCCTCTCCCTGGTGTAGGCTCCGAAGTCCGTGCCAAGGGGCAGCTCAAACTTTTCCTTTTCCATTAGCCACAGGTGTGTTTTACCACAGCCTAACTAGCAGCTACTATTTATTCTCTGGGATTTTCTAAAAATGTGCTTTTGCAGACCTTCAAGCCAAAGCCATTCCCAGCATCACTCTTTATTAAATTGAGCCACAGAAACATATTGAAAATCATGAGCATTTTGAAACATACTGAGTCCTTTATGGCTGAAATAATCTAATAGACAAGCTGTTGTTAATTTACAACCTTAATTTTCAGACACACTTCTTGAGTCAAAAGTACTTCCTGCTCTGTAATTCCTGTAGGGATACAGGTGGCCTAGGACTAAGTACACATATACTGTACGTTAAAATGTATTTCTTACTTAACTTAAACATTTCTGAAATCTCAAGTTTATGTCTAGACTATTTTAATCAGTTAAATGTCATAATAAGCCATATGTTGCTCTTGATCGGTTACATACACCAGCCCTACTCATAAAGTATCAAAAGGTGTTTTTAAGAGAAGTCTGTGTTTGTTTTACCAAGAAAATGGTGCTTTCAGTCTATCATATCGGACATGCAGGCAGGCAGAAAAGGGCCTTACGTAACTGGTGGAAAAAATGGGGTGTTCTTCCTCTCCCCCACCCCCGTGCCCCAGGTACCACTCCATTAATACCACTTTTAAACTTTGGAGTTTTGAAGCAATAAACTTATATTGACCCAAATATCCCTTGACCATTCTCCACAAAGCATCAACACTTAAAGAAAGCAGGATGACGTCGAGCAGGTATTTTTGTTGCCACAGCTTGTTTTTGCAGGGGTTCTCTGCTGTCAGTTCATTCCCATCTGAGTTGGCCTGCACCTCTCAACCCAATAAAAAGCGACTAAGTCACCCAAATAGAAGGATGGGGAAGGCGGCAGCATTCCTGCCTGCACAGGTACCCGCCCAGAGCCTGCCCACTTGCCTCGCTCAGCTGCTGAGTGAAGACAGAACCGCAGCCCTGAAAGAGGGGTCCTGGCAGCTGCTTTCACAGGGCTCCCAGTTTTATTGGTGGAGGAGGAGAGACGCTAAACAAATCACTCCACAAATAATCATAGAACCACATTTTCAGATGAGCGCTGGAGAAAAAGCACCTGAGACTAGAGCAGTTCATTCCAGGGACACACACTGGCAAGAAGGGAGAAGGAAGGTTTCCCCAGGGAAATGCTGTTAGGCTCTGACCTTAGGAATAGGTGAATGAGTCAGACGGAAGGCAGATGTGGAGCTGGTAAAATAATAGTTACATAAAGGATGGAAGTGGGGGACGGAGTAAGAGAGAAGAGGGGAGGTAGAGGCAAGAAGAGGTGAAAAGATCAGGGAAGAAGTGAAAGGGAAAGGAGAGAGGAGGAGAGGGGAGGGGAGAAGTGAAAAAAAAGGGGAGGGGAGGGGAGAGGAGGAGAGGGGAGGGGAAGGGGAGAGAATGAATTCAAATCTGTTCATTTCATACATTTATGAGCCAGGAAGCATCAGAAACTATCTAAAGTAACTTCTAACTCTAAAAAACGTAATTGAAAAAAACATTAATCAAATTAGAAAATAAAAGCTTTCTTATCAACCTAGAGAGGGTCCTCCACTCAAACTCTGAGGAGGAAAAAAAAAAACACAAAATGATACTTAAAAGGAAACAAGTAAATTGGGTTTTAATGTTGGCACTTGATAAAATTTTATGAACTGTGGATTGTGAATAAGAGTTCTTACATGTAGACTTTTTTGGAGATGAAAGTGGCCATAAAGCCTGTTCCTACCAAGCCTGGACAGAAACACAAGGAGAGTTTGTTTCCCGTGATACCACACAACCACATAATTGCTCCCAGTTCACATAATCAGATGAATAGGAAACACTTTTTATGATAATTTTTTTTAATGATGATGTTTTCTCTGGGCATCTTTCTCTGCTGTCTTTCCCCCCTGGAATGAGCAGTCCTTAAGAGAAAAAGACTGTGGCTGTTCCACTTGTGTCGTTCCTTCATGTCTGCAGACTGCGTTATGCCACGTTCACCGCCATCCCAGCACTAACTCAGGATCTAGCTGCTGCTTAATCTACACTCTGTCCAGGCACTGAGATACTCAGTGCTGTTCTACTCATTCTGGTTGGTCTCCTCCACGACCTTGAAATGAGGCTTGGCTTTATGACTTGCTTTAGCCAATGAAATGTCGACAGCAGTGATGTGAGTATATACTTTAAGTGCTGGTGCGAGACTCCCTCCATCTTCCCTTATTGCAGTGATCTCGTAAGTGCTTATGGAGACGAAGCTGATACTGCGCAGCTGGCACGGCTCTTTTAACATGCGCAATAGGATATAGTCCATCAAGCCACTGTGACTGAGGGCTTGTTTGTAATTGCACTGTGATCTAATCCATCGTAGGTGTGGAAAGATTAACATTAAAATTGTCCTTTTTCATTTTTGCCTTGCTACCTTCTTTTGTGCCACTGTCTCACTCACGAATGTCAGTCCACCTCCCATATAAATGCATTTGGAAATTAAGGAAATACCAAATATATATATATATGTGTGTGTGTGTGTGTGTGTGTGTGTGTGTGTGTGTGTGTGTGTGTGTGTGTGTGTTGAGACAAAACTTGCTGTTTTCAAAATAGTTTTCTAGAAAATAGTCACCCAGCAGTGACTGACAACTCTTTGGACACTCTCCACAAGAGGGATTGTATTCTGTTGTAGGGATGAGTGATTAAAAGCACACACTCTAGGGCCTCCCTGGTGGCACAAGGGGTTAAGTTTCAGCACTATGAAGCTATCTGCAGCCACTGCAGTAAGAGTTCGATCCCTGGCCAGGGAGATTCCCACATGGCACAGGAGACCTCTCCTGTGTCACTCGTTGCCCTCAGCAGTGTATTTCAGTAGATCTACCTGTTCTTCTTCCCACTCTGTCTCTTGTAGATTCTCTCACCTTCTGGCCTATACCCCAGCTCTTGTATGCATAAATAAATAAATCTTTAAAAAAATAATAATAAAAGCACACACTCTAGAACCAATCTGTGTGGGTTCAATTCCTGTTTCTTCCATGTATCATTTATAACTTTGAGACTTACTCTACCCCCTTTCTGCCTCAACTTCCTTGTCTGCACAATGGGAGATTTTCATAGTGCATAAGACTTAAGTTGATGTAAAGAGTCAAATGAGATGGTGCAGATTCAACCAGGAACAGTGCTTAGTAAGTGCTTCATAGGCTTATGTATCATCACAATCATGTCAAAAGTCCTGCAATGACTCTCCTCTATCATCTTTGCTGCCACAGCACGCCAGGTAGACCATCATGCAGCTCACAGATGCCTTTTCAAAGCCACCACGAGGCGCTCATGCACTCTTCAACTCTTTAGTTCCTGAGACCACGTTGTCTCCCAAATATTCCCCCACTGCTTTCCCCAGAATTTCCAGAATAACCTCACTCTGCTGTAACTACGACTACCTCCCTCACCCTGAACACAATCCTACCTTCTAAGGAAGATGTATTCACACACTAGGCTGGCAGTACTGGGTAGCCACCTGAGGACACAGGAGAAGGTGTGGGAGCAAAAAGAATCCACAGAGGCTAGTGAACAGGCAGACAGGAAGTCCAGAGAGGCAGAGGGTAGGACTTTGAAAAGAATACAGGGATGAGTGAATGCACTGGGCTCCCCTTTCTCATAATGTGAGATTGGCGTGAAATTTTTCAGTTAGATACCAACCGTGTATTTTTTCTGTAGGCAACACCATGCTCAAACCACACGCCAGGCAAACCCACTATGGACACTAGGCACAGAGTAAGACTTCTTCAAGTCTTTCCCCCGAACGGCCCATTGTGGTGTTTTTCTTTCATCCCAACACTCCATAAATTTTCCAAGTACCTCTCATTATTAATATACTTCAGATAATATACTTAACTGCTCAGGCTGCTATACCAAAATACCATGGATTGGATGACTTAAGCAGTAAACATTTATTTTCTCACAGTTCTAGAGGCCAAAAGTCCAATACTACATGAGAATTCACTGTGGTCCTGCCTTGCAGACAGCAGCCTTCTCACTACATATTCACATGGCAATGGAAGAGAGAATGTGTAAGACCCCATCATGAGTCCACCCTTACAACTCCATCTAACCCTAATTTCCCCCCAAAATTCCCACCTCCAAATGCCAGCACATTGGAGTTAAGACTTAAACAGGGGGATTATGGGAGGACACAACATTCAGTCTATAACAGTTTGTGAGGACAGATTGAAACCAAGGACACAATTAAATTGGCTTCAGAACCTAAAGTACAGGGAAGAAAAAAGACTTTATCTAAACTTTTCTCTTTGAGACTTCTATCGCAGACAGCAGAACCTGGACCTTATCTGGCAAGCCTGAGCAAGCAGACGCAAACAACCTTGAACTGAGCTCCAAAGCCAGCTGCAGAATGAGAAGACACTGGAGGAGGGGCTGCCCAGAGGCGGGGACAGGCCACCAGAACTTCCGGACTCCTTTATTGGAAGAAAATTCCTTCATAGTCCTGTGTGATGTGCCTTGTGTCCAGCCAATGAACTTCAGCCACGTCCACATTTATTTGCCTCTAACTGGCCTTTCGGACAAAAAAGTTTAACTCATTGGTTCTCAGCCCTGGTCCCAAAACAAATAATCTCATATCCTTTCTTAATTGGAGAGGTACATTTGAGTGTTTCCTTTCTCCTTGCCAATTGACCTGGAGATAAAGCTGATTTGTCAAATACCTGATGTCATTATCTGATCTATCTGGTAGGAACAACCAGGTAGGACCCAATTGTTCGGTAACAACCTAAATTGTGGGCTAATTGGGAATTCCATTGGTTCTAGTCTGTTTGTGTTACCATTCCTTCTTCAGGAAGTACTTGTGTCAACCAGAGGAAAGTCGCCGTGCAAGAAACCAAAGAAGAACACCAAGCGGGAGGCAGGGTCTTTGCCCTCAAAGGATTTCATGATGCAATTGAAAATCAGAAAAAAGTGCAGGACAAACACTAAAATTACTTTGAAAAATGAAAGTTTCCGTAAAAAAAGAGACTGAAATAAAGCATGCCAAGGGGGGACAAAGGGGAGCAGGATATTATGGTGATTGAGAATTCAGGCTTTAGAGGCCTCCCTGGTGGTGCAAAGGGTTAAGTCTCAGCACTATGAAGCTATCAGCAGCCACTGCAGCACCAGTTCAATACCCGGCTAGGGAGCTTCCCATATGGCGCAGCAGTCCTCTCCTGCCTCGCCCGCTGTTCCCCTCAGCAGTGTACTTCAGTCAATCCTCCTGTTCTGCTTCCCACTCTGTCTCTGGTGAATCCTCTCACACACACCACCCCGCCGCGCCGCCTCTGGCTATACCCCAGCTCTTGTATGCATAAATCAATAAATCCTTTAAAAAAAAAACGAATTCAGGCTTTGAAGTCATTTGGAAACGGGTTAACACCTTGGCTCTTCCATTTCCTTGCTGTATGATCTTGGGAAAATTAACTAGCTATTCAAAACATGTTTCTCTATCTGTAAAATGGGGCTAATAACATTACCTACCTCATAGTGTCATTAAGATAAACGCCAGTGAAGCACTTCACACTGTGACTGGCCTGGAGTGATCACTCAATAACCATTAATTAAAAAAGAAGCGTGGGTGGGGGGATAATTTCTAAATGGAGTCTAGAGAGGGATAAGACTAGTTCCCAGAAGACAGTAGGATTTTATCTAAACGTTAAATGCTGAGGTTGGAGGGGGAATTCAGTGGGCTGTGAAGGCAAGGGGTAACAGCTAGAAGGCATGATTTGGGGAAAATAGAAATAGATGTGGCAGGGCAAGAAGGAGGCTGCATTTAGGGAGACATGGAAAAGATAGACTGGAAAAGTAGTTTGAACTTGGAACTGGGTGTCTTCAAAAACCAGACCAAGAAATTTGGGAATTGTCCCAAATTCTAGCTTATTCAGTGAAAAAGGGCACCTTGTCTTCAGTTTTTATGAAAAATGGTTTAACTCAAAGTACATATTCCCAGCAAATCATGAAAAAACATCTGTTTTTCCCTTCACATTGTTCAAAAGCAAATCCCAGTTTGATTCCATATTCAGAATCTTGTTTAGTCCTAATGTAAAAAATACGTAATGGGACTCAAGTGGTACATACAACTATTTCAAAAGAATTTTAATTTTAAAGTGTTTTATTAAGCCCTTTCTTAACCCCAGAGATACCAAAGGCAAGTGAATTCGTAGACTTTCCCTCCATTTTCCAGCTAAAATGAAAGCTTTTCTAAGGGAGTGAAATGAGCATCACGCTAATCTAATTGGCCATTCTGAGTTTGTGAAACTTCTCAATTATCCAATATGCTTAAAGTTATCTGAATACTTTCTCTAACAATACAAATTGTAGGCTAGCAAGGTGTTTGCCAGGAAGACATCTTAATTAACACATAATCATTGGTAATTTGGCCTTAATGAGTTCTGTGTAAATACATTTTGCCAACATGGCATTAAAGTGAATGGAAAAGTTCTTTTCTCCTTTAAATACTACCATACATCCAATTAGTCAGAATTAGGCACAAAAATGAATAAAACTGCCCTCTGGTAGCTCACAGTCTAAATTAAACTAACAGTGACAATAAGCTTCAGGATACCACAATAAAAATAAAACTAGTCTTATCAGAACACCTCATGGGCTGTTTCCATTAGGAGCTCTGATAATTTATTTGTATTATTACTTTGTTAAGAAAAACAAAGATTTAAACACAGTAGAAGTTCTGCTACTATACAGTCTAAGATTTAGTGTTAAGCTCATCAAATTAGTGAATTCCAAACACACAAGCTCTCAGTGTATTAGATGTTATAATCCTCTTCTAAAATTTTTCCAACAGAAATACTGACTTTTGGTCCAGACTTATTTCTTTGGCCTTTTCTTACTTGAAAATATTGACTTTGAAGCCTCTGAGAGAAAGTGTCTGATTACATGTCACTAATTTGAGAGCTTCTTGATGCTGGGGATTGTACAGCTTTAGTTGTCTTTGGTTCCCTCGACCCTTGAATACATTAATAAAAAATGAGAAAGAAGGGGAATGAGTGAATACTTTCGGAAAAAAGGACTTTGTCCAGAGAACACTTAGTCAAAGAAATTTCATGTAATGAGAATCATAATCACAGTAACAAGTGACGTTCACCACGTGCTGTTTTGCTCAGAGCATGTTATCCTGGTTTGCTCATCTCATCTTGCTGTACAAAAGATCACCTTTATTTTACAAATTCAAAAAAAATGGACGAAAGAGGTTCAATATTTCAAAGAACCGGACCATGCTTAAGTGCTCTTCCCTGAATACAAGATTCCACAGGGGCCTTAGGAAACCTGCACCTAAATTTTCATGCTAATTTTTTGTGCATCTTCTGGGGGAAAAGGTCATACTTTATTCAAACACCCACAGTGGCCTGTGACATCCCCTCTCCCCAAAAGTAGATATTTCACATGTTTAAATCTCAACTTAGGTATTAATGTTTAAGGAATGAAATAGTGACTACATTAAATTGACTATAAATCTGGCAATAATATTGTAAAATAAGGGTTTTCCACACTCCAACTCAATTTCCTCAAGGTTTTCTCTTTAAAAAAATGAAAAAGCAAAAAGACGCTCAGAGAAACTAAGCCCACCAAACCTCCCTACCTGTTCCACCAGACATTTTCATAAAAGACAGGGGAAGAATTAATTACAAAATCAGGAAGGCGCAACAGTGACCATCTGTTCGAAATCCCAGCAGACTTTTTCCAGGTCCCCTTCATTTTTGGGTGGTGCCAGACGCCATATCCCCCTGGCTGGAATTCTGGCTCCCAGTTCACTCACCTTGCCCTACTCTCGTCTCTGACTGTTACTCTGCCTCCTTTACTGGCTTCTAGGTGACTGGCAGGTAGTCCTCAAATCTCATCGCTTAACCTCTGCTTTTCCTTTTCCTCGCATTTTGTCCACGTTCTCATCCAGTCTCATCACTTCAGCAGCCAAGTGATTCCTCGGTCTCTGAGTGTCATTCATGAGCCTTCTCCTAAGGGTTGACTGTACACCTTTACGGCACTTTCAACAGCTGTCCTATCCCATCTCAAACTCAACACATTTAAAGCTTCACTCAGCACCTCCCCCATTAGACCTGCTCTCTTTGCTGTCTTCAGGCTCCATCAGTGATGCCGTTATGGAGACAGTTGTGTTTAAAATAAAGGAACCACTCACGGGGCCTCCCTGGTGACACAATGGGTTAAGTCTCAGCACTATGAAGCTATCCACAGCCACTGCAGCACAAGTTCGATCCCCCGCCAGGGAGCTTCCTACATGGCGCAGCAGACCTCTCCTGTCTTGCCCGCTGCTCCCCTCAGCAGTGTGTTCCAGTAGATCTGCCTGTTCTGCTCCCCACTCTGTCTCTGGTGAATCCTCTCACCCTCCACACCTCTGGCCTATGCCCGGCTTATATGCATAAATAAATAAATCTTTAAAAAATGAAAAAAATAAAGCAACCACTCACTGTGACATTTGCTCTCAGTGTTTCATATCGAAGATCTATCTGTCACTGTAATCCCTCCTACACTCGTCCTAACCCATAACTTCCTCCCCCCACACATCTCTCATCCCTGGGTTAGGGGGTTTTCTCTTTGCTGATATTCCCTGTGCATCTTTTGGAACTTAACTCAGGACTATCCCTTCAACAAAGGTTTCTCTAAGAATTCCGCAATGCCATGTTTCTTCAAGTCAGCAAACCGCTTATTTGACAGCATAAAAACTCAACAAAGTTTAGAAAAGGATGGGAGATCCTCGTATGACAGATGGGGCAACTGAACTGAACAAATATTCAGTGACCTGCCCAAGGTCATACCGCCCAACTGTGACAGAGAAGTTCTGGAACTGAGGACTCTTCTTCACTCCTAGCCCAAGCTACAGTCGCTAACGCCAGGCTCCCGGCTCCCGGCTCCGTGGAAGGGGCAAACATGCCTTTTACTTCCTTGCAGCCTCCTAAGCATCCAGCAGAGTGTTCTCTGCATAGTCAGTGCTCAACCAACGAAAATGACGTGGAAGGAGAGAGAGAAATCAGGACTGGGAAAGAAGGAAAGACAGGACAAAGAAAGTACAGCAAACCTAAGAATCCCACACAGACCCTGGGCCGGCCAGGCTGCAGGGCCCTCGGCGCACTGTCCTGAATGGAGGAAGAAAAGCCACATCTGGGTCACACCTGGACGCCACAGGAACACCGTGTCCCAGGCTCCAAGTCTCCGCCCCCTGGACGCAGCACCGAGGGACTTTCCCAGACTCCGGCTCGCTGTGTGGTTGGTGACTCAAAACTGTTCCTGTCCTCCGAGGTACCGTTTGTAAAGTGCTTTCTTGGAAGAGAAAATGTTTGGGACAGCTGGAAGGGGAGCCCCTGTGCTAGAGCCACAAGGAGCCTCGTTGTGTGCTGCGCGAGAACACAGGCTTCTTATTCCCCCTCTTCCCCTCGGCGGTGTTTATTTAAAGCTCCACCGCCACGGTGGGGTGCGCGCCCAGGACTCCAGGCAGGGCTCTCGGAACCACAGGGCGGGCAGGCCCGGCACTTAGCGCAGGGACCGCAGTCGTCGTGAGCTCAGGCCTCCGGGCCCCCAAATCAGGGAGTCGGGCCAGGACAGTGGGAGGCATTGGGAAAGACTTGTTATTGTGTCTTTGGCAATCCTGTAATTATTGTGTTTGCTGTTATGATTTCTGTCTCTACTGCCATTTCTCTTGGTAAATCTGTTCCCACTTGTGTCTTCAACAGAGACCTCTTTTGAAAATGTATTAGCTGGCCAGGCTGCTGGGTTAACTCCTCAAAGAAACTTAGGCTTTTCAACGGGCTTGTCTCCCTGTGGTTGCTCAGGAAAGGGCTGAGGTGAAGACTTGCATTAAATGACAAGAAGAGATGCCCAGATGGGCCATATCCCCAGCCTCTGCCCCTTTGCTCTCTAGCGCCACCCAGTGGATCTATTGCTGCAGCGCTCCTGCAAGAAACAGGGCATCCTAATGCACTGGGGATCCTTCCCCACTAGCTTCTGCACACTAGCTTTGGGCTCAAACAAGAAATGAGAAGAGAAGGGGCCCCCGTATCTCTTTATGCTCCCAGCAGAGAGGCCCAAGCATTTACCTCAAACATCTTTGGACAAAGGGTAGATGAACAAGGATGCCTGTGATTTATGAGAAGAACCCAGGCTATTCTTTCGCCATCAGAATCCTCCGGACATGTGCAAACCACAGCACAGACTAACCCTCACCTGGCTTCCTTCCTGGGACACTCTGTTTGCCAGTGGCAAACATTAGTGAGGCTGGGTTATGCTCGTATCTTTTTTCTTTTCTTTTCTGGTCCCTGAAAAGAATCTCCAAATGTAAGCAGGATTTGAGGCATTTTACTGTTAGGAAAATTGTCTTAATAATAACTACAGCGCATTCTCCAGACTAAGGAAGAAAAAACTTACATCTAGATCTACAGAGACAATGGGGTTCCAGACCGCTGAGCAGATATTTGGTGACAGCCCTGCTGTGCCTCTGCTTTTTCTTAGCAATTTAAAGTAAAACCCTATTGTTCATTTTTTACTCTACCAGTGACTGGTGAGATGCTGGCTGTTCATAAAAAGAGGAGAACTCTCGAGAAAGATAATTACTAGATTTTTGTAAACTTAGCACCTATTTTATTTTTCCTATTAAGACCAATAATACAATGAACCACCTTAGATGTAGCTCTTTTTCTTTCAAGCTGAATTTTTTCCTTAAAGTTCTAGAGTCAATGTTACTGGGTCCAAGTGTAGGCGCATCTGACAGGTCCTCATAGGTAGGTCTCCTCACACTGCT
The DNA here is from genome assembly GCA_004024925.1 of Scalopus aquaticus. NCBI lineage: Eukaryota > Metazoa > Chordata > Mammalia > Eulipotyphla > Talpidae > Scalopus > Scalopus aquaticus. Next base: position 79,364 of record PVIJ01000019.1, on the reverse strand, counting down.
TTCTGCCAAAAATTGTACCATATGACAAAGCCACTAGCAGAGCATGTGCTTGTTCATTTTTCTAGCTCACCAGTCCTGGATGTTCCCTGTTGGTGTTCAATGGTTTCTCAGTTGCAATGTTTTGGAATGTATTACAGCCTCATTTAAAATCAGATGGGAACAGACTTCCCACCCTCATTGCCCTTCTTGCTCAAAGCTGCCTTTGGTTGTGTACACCATTCTTTTTCCAACATGAAGTTTTTGGAAAATTTTGATTTGGGGGGCAAGAATCTTGCAGTTATTTTAATAGGAGGGTGCATATATCAATTGAACAATAAATTCAAGATAGAATTTTAAAATAATAGACCATTGAGGCCTCCCTCATGGCACTGTCAAGCTATCGCCAACCACAGCAGCACGAGTTCGATCCCCGGCCAGGGAGCTGACCCACATGGCACAGCAGACCTCTCCTGTCTCACCTGCTGCTCCCCTCAGCAGTGTACTTCAGTGGATCTGCCTGTTCTGCTCTTTGCTCTGTCTCTACTAAGTCCTCTTACCCCCTGCACCTCTGGGTTGTACCCCACTTCTTGTGTGCATAAATGAAATAAATCTTTGGAAAATATAGACCACAGAAATATACTATGTTCTCATTCAAAAACATCCCTTTATTCTGCTGAATAGTTTTCCCCACCACTCCCCTTTCTGACTGTGCTGTGTCGATGGCCTTTGGGGTGGTGACAAAGTCACTGCACTCAGATACACGTTTCTTCTCTCCCTTCTGGGCACTACTGGGAAGGCTACATGTTCTGGTGTCCTCACAGCTGGGAATGCCATGTGGTGGGGTGCTGGACAGTGGAATATGGGAAAAGTATGGCCAACTGCAGGTCGAACCTCTACCAGCCCTCTTGACAGCCTGCGCGCTCTCTTCCCTCCTCCCAGCCAAATGCAGAGGATCGTGGGCCCCAGGACCCCTGGAAGATGCAGAGCCACTGAATGGAAGCCTGGTTCCCTAATCCCTGTGGAGAAGGCCAACGTGCCAATATCCTGTTGGACCATGTTACATGGGAAATGAAATTTTTTACTGCACCAACCCACTAGCATTTGGGGATGTGTTTGTTATAGCAGGTGATTTATTCTAATATAGTGGTGGGACTTCCTACCTTCCAAGCTGAAGACTCAAGTTTAATTAGAGACAGTAGTAGCCAAGATTCTCCTGAGACACAAAACCAATTAGATAAGAAGTAGGGAGAAATTTAAGGAATTGGTTCACCCAATTAGGGAACTGGCATCTTCAAAATCTACAGGACAGGTCAGCAAGTTGAAATTTAGGTCAGAGTTAATGTTCTACTCTTGAGTCTATAATCTGCAAAGCATGTCAGCAGGCAGAGATTCAGGCAGGTTCCTGTGTAGCAGAGTTGGGGCAAAATTTCTGTTTCTCGAAGAAACATCGATCTTGCTCTAAAGCCTTCAGCTGATTGAAGGCAACCCATCCAATACTGAGAGTGTAATATGCTTAACTCAAGTCGACTGGTTTTGTTCATTCATCCTAAAATTATCTTCAGAGAAACTTCTAGATGGATGTTTGACTAGCTAGACCAAACTGGGATATAAAATTAACCATCACAGAGACCAAAGCAGACATTAGAGATACCATGTATAATAAAAACAATTGAGGTTGGGACCCAGGCAGGTCTGTTCAGGTTTCTGGTTTCTACTATCGCCATGTCCTCAGAAGATTAAGTGTTGTCATCTATAAATAGGGATAATATGACACATCGTGAAAGTTTGTGATAAATGCAAGGGGCCACGGAGGCAGCCCACAGCTCAGGGTTGGCATGTGGGACCCAGCACTGCCTTCCCCTATGCCAAGGGAGCAGCCTGTCTTCAGCAGCCGCCTTGGAAGGCCCTCTCCTCTCCTTACTCCACAGTTCATTCCTCAGAAGTGATTCACTGAATTTTCCAACCACTTCGTACACTTCACCCATGTAGGCCACAAAAGCTACTTCATTATAACATGGGGAGTCACAACAATTCAAGCACCAAAAATCTATTTACAGGTAGGCAAATTACAGAGACAGTAAAACTAATAAGATCTTAACTTGTCTGGCTTACCAAAAATACTGTCATTCATTTCAAAAGTCCACCCTGTTTGGCCCACTATTCACTGACCCATTCCTAGGGCATGCCACAATGTCACTCTGGAGACTGGGCGACTTTAACACAGAATTTACTTTCTCCAGTGCTGGGGACTGGAAATCCGAGATCAAGGTTTCAGCAGGGCTGCTATCTTCAGAGGTCCTTCCTCTAGGCTCTAGATGGCCACCTCCTGCCTGCTTGTCGGTGCCTTGGTCTCTCCTTATGAGACATTATTCACAGTCTCTTTGTTTCAATTGAATTGTTCCTTTAAACACCCTGCCTCCAAATGTAGCAATATTGGGCCTCCCTGGTGGCACAGCGGTTAAGCGCTGCCCTGTGGAGCTGTCGGCAACACGAGTTCGACACCAGCCGGCCGGGGAGATTCCCACATGGCAGACCTCTTCTGCCCCGCCCGCTGCTCCCCTCAGCAGTGTATTTCCATCCATCTGCCTGTTCTGCTCCCCACTCTGTCTCTGGTGAACCCTCTTGCTGCCCCACGCCTCTGGCCTGCACCCTAGCTTGTATGCATAAATAAATCTTGAAAAAAAAATGTAGCAATGTTTTGAGGTACTGGGGGTCAAGACTTGAACATCTGAATTTGAGGGGGATACAATCCAGCCCCTAACACGCCTGACTTACCTACTACCTACACCCCAACCACCCTAACATGGTTATACGATAACTAAATAGCCAGACCAAACTGGGATATAAAATGAACCATCAGAGAGACCCAAGCAGACACTAGAGATATCATGATACAATAAAAACACATGGGGTTTGGATCCAGGATAGAAAGTATCTAACATGGCTCTTTCTCCCTGGTGCTTAAAGGAATCTACCCCTGCTTGACCTGTTATCTACCGGAAGAAGTGATGAAAGACTTGAAGGAATTCTCTCTCTCTCTCTCTCTCTCTCTCTCTCTCTCTCTCTCTCTCTCTCTCTTCATGATTAGTGTTCCACACCTCAGAGTCAGAGAGCAGACTTTGACAATGAAACTGAGCCATCTAGGGATGGAATTGGTGACCTTGTTAGCAGGCTAACTACCCTCAAAGGGGCAGGGAACGTGGCACAAAATAATCAGAATGGTCAGGGTATTCCTCTTCGCCCACTTATCTAGGGACAACCACCATATTGTATTTTATTAGAAACAACCAATACCTAAATTAAATGGTCCAGGGAGCATGAACTCTATCACTAATGAACATGCATTTTAGATGAAAGCACCATAAGCATCTAATTATCACAAGAAGTAAAAGAAAAAGCATCCAAAGACTATGCTAACAAAGAGGCAGATACCACTCTGCATTTTGAACAGGTTTCTAAATCAAAAAGGGCAGTAAATCATGTTACTTATCATTTAAAAATAACTAGGTTTTAAGAAATGAAATTAGACAAGTGATTAATGCGTCAACTTCAGCCAGAGTTCCTTTGATAGTTGGAAGAAAATAAAAGCCAGCCAAGAAATAAACATTTCAAATTCAGGTGCTTTGCAATCTGTGCTCCAAATGTTTCCCCTGAGCTAGTGAAGAGGTGGCTTGTTCTGCATACACAGCAGCCAGATTGCTGGCTCCAGTCAATTATCTTCCAAATAAGAGCATTGGCACAAAAGAGGAGCCGCTACAGTCGCGTGGTCAAAAGTCCACTTGAGGCAAATGGTCTCAGTAGGCACTGGGCAGGAGAGGGGTGGAGAAAAACAGAACTGATAGGATGCTGTGTGCAAAGAGAGACAGAGAGATGAGTGGTCAGCCATGGCACACACCCTTGGGGCCCCTGGAGCCTCAGGCCAGATCCCAGCTCCTTCCCAAACCAGCTGTGCAGCCTTCACACTTAACTGTCCAGGCCACAGCGTTTCCATTTGCAAAATGGCAGCAATATATGCAGTACCTCCCTCACAGGGCTGTTAGAGGGATTGGGGGAACCAGTACAAAGAACAGTGGCAAAGAATTCTCCCCAGAATTACAGAACTAGTCTTATAGGTGTGTAAACTCCTCTTAGGGTACAAACCTTTTAATTTGTAAAACAAGCTCCAATTTTAAATACTAATGCATTTAATACTTTAATAATAATAATTTAAATTTCATACACTTTTAGTAATTCCAGGACCAGGGTGAGACAAATGAGGCAGAACAACAGAATTTACCTCAGGTGCAAAATTTAAGGGAAGCCGAAACATTCAGTAATCAAGACAAAGAATATCTGAAATACACAAAACAATGTTTCAACAATTGAAGTAATGCAAGAAAAAATCTATGATGAACAAAATATCAAGATTTTAAATAAGGATAAAATCAATATGGATGATTTTTTTCTTTTGCCTCAAGCTTCAGGGTAGCTCAGCAGGGGGTATGCTATTCATTTATATTATAGTAAAATATTTGAAAGGTTACACCCCAAACTTTTATCTCCACAGTGAGAAGTTGCATAGAATTTCATCTTCTATTTCACATTTCTGCATATTTTTAAATTTTTACCAAGAGAATATATATGATGAATGGGGATTTTCAGTTTTATTTCTTAATGAAATCCTGAAAAACACAGCGTGATAAAACAGTGTATTGAAGTATGCAAATAAAGAAGAATGAGGTCACATAGCCCAGAGAGAATTCACTGGTAAACTATTTCCCTGCATTGCAGATTTTGCTAGTTCATTCTTTAAATCTATAAAAAGAAAAGGAATGAAAAATATGGAATATAAGAGTGAAATTTCATTTCATCTTCTGGGTCTCATTCTCCTCCTTTGTAAAACAAGAGATTAACAGCCCCCCTAGAGGTTCTAACCAGGCTCTCCTTTCAGATGAGCAAGGGTATTTCCATCATCCGGTTTCCAAAGGAAACCCAGGCTTGTACCTGGTGTCCTGCTCCATGTCACCAAGCCCCGAGGTTGGTAGCTAGAGGGCCCCCACAGAGGCCGTCAGTGAACTGTTGGCAAAACTGAGCTGAGCGCATGCTTTCAAATCCAAAAACCTGGTAATGGACACTAGCTCCCACACACCAGCTACTGGCTTCAAAATTATTCCTTAACTCTCTGATCCTTTTTCCTTTTTTGCAGTTAAAAGTTTTTATGAAGAAATTTTGTGGCTTTTCCATTCATTTAGATAACTATGTGATTCCAGGAGTATAGTTCTTACCTCAATCAATATGCATGTGTGCTTGGCCTCCCTGCTGGTGCTGGGGGTAAAGTCTCAGCACTATGAAGCCTTCTGCAGCCACTGCAGCACGGGTTCTATCCTGTCAGGGAGCTGACCCACATGGCACAGCAGACCTCTCCTGTCTCGCCTGCTGCTCCCCTCAGCAGTGTATTTCAGTCAGTCTGCCTGTTTTGCTCTCCACGCTGTCTCTGGTGAATCCTTTCACCCTCCAACACCTCTGGCCTGCACTCCAGCTCTTGAACGCATTAAAAAAAAAAAAAAAAGTGTGTATGCTTTACTCTCTTGCCACTGAGGTGTTGGTGCCATTACACTGTCAAATTGACCCGCTCCACCTGTGGGATCCATCTCCTTCCTCTCTGGTAACTACCACATTTTTCACAGAGTCTAAGATGTAATTTTGTTGTTTTGCCAGTTTGCTTACTTCAATCATTTACAGTCTACATATTGAAACCATCTTATAATTTTTGATTTCTTTCACTTAGCCTAATCACCTCAAGGTATATTCATGTTATACAAAAGATAAGATTTCATCTTTTTTCATTGCTGAGTAGTATTCCATTGAGTGTAGATACAACACCTTCTATCCAGTTACACATCGGTGGCCAGGAGACGGACTCCATGTCTTGGCTATTGTAATAGTGTTGCTGTGAACATAAGTATTCACCCATCTTTCCAAATAGCTTAACCTCTCTGATTCTGCTTCCTTAACTATAAATGGGAAATAATATTATTCACTTCTAGGGTATTGTGAGGGCCAGGTAAGATAATATATGTAAAATATTTGATACATGGTTGAGCCTCAGTATATGTAATTTTCTCTCCTCTTCTCCTCATGGGTCAAAACCACTAAACTACTTCAATTCAAAGAACTCTGGTATTACAGGGAAAGAGTAACATGTCAATTCTCATCAGCAAGTGATGGAAGAATGAATGAGACACTTTGGAGAAAGGTATATGGCATCTCCTTTGCAGCGGATTTTCTTCTTAATCATATTTCCCTTGAACAAATGTTAAAATTCTTTGACATTTAATGAACACACGGATGATCCGAGAAGGTGACCCAGGAGGCTGCTGGTAACAGAAGGAGGCTGGAAAGTCCAAGCTTAAGGTACTGGCAAGACAGGTTTAATTCTAGGTTCTTCTCTTGGCCATCTTGCCATGTGTCCATGTGATCTCTTCGTGAGAATGTGGGGAGAGAGTTAGCTTTCTGGTGTCTCTTGTTATAAGGACATTAATCCTATGGGATCAAGACTTCATCCTTATGATCTTATTTAATCTTAATTACTTCCTTAGAGAGCTTCTCTCAAATTCAGCCACACCGAAAGTCAGTGCTTCAACATTTGACTTGCAGAGGGGCCGCAGATTCAGTCCACAACACAGGGACTTTCCAGAACGAGTACCCCAAATAGTCAATAGCATGTAATATTGGCATAGCATGACATTTTATACTTCTTTGGTGGATGTAGAAACTTTGAAGGGCATTTGACAATATCTATCAACATTAAGTATGTGTGCATATATACGTTGACTCAGTAATTCTACTTCAGGAAATTCACTTTGTAGAACAAAATTATGCCAAGATACCCAGTGAAAGGAAGTACTGCAGCTTTGTTTGAATTAGTCAAAGACCTGGAGACAATGTAAATGTCAATCAATAGGACAAATTTTAAGAAATTGTGTTAATTTTTTGATAAAATGTGCATGCATATAACAGCTTGTTATTATTTTGTTAGGGTTGCCATAAAAAATACTGCAGACTGGGTGACTTAACAGAAAATTCTCTTCTTCTTATTTGAGAGACCACAGGTTTAAGACCAAGGTGCTGTCTGTGTTGGTTTCTTCTTGAGGTCTCTCTCCTGGGCTTGCAGATTCGTCACTCTTTGACATGGTCCCTGTGCCGGTGTGCCCTGTATGTCTTAATTTTCCCTTCTTATGGACACTAATCAGACTGGAGTGTTCTCCATTCAAAGGACCTAATTATCTCCAAATATTATTACATTTTGAGGTATTAGGAGTTAGGGCTTCAATGTATAATTCTGGGGGACATAACCCCATAACAGGTGGAAAAGAAAAATGGATAATATAATGAGTTGTATAATCTTTTATGTGTAATTTATTATTTTTTTAAGATTTATTTATTTATGCATACAAGCTGGGCTGTAGGCCAGAGGTGTGGGGTGGTGAGAGGAGTCACCAGAGACAGAGTGGGGAGCAGAACAAGCAGATCGACAGAAGTACACTGCTGAGGGGAGCAGCGGGTGAGGCAGGAGAGGTCTGCTGCGCCATGTGGGAATCTCCCTGGCCAGGTATCGAACTCGTGCGGCAGTGGCTCTGGATAGCTTCATAGTGCTGTGCTTAACCCATTGCACCACCAGAGAAGCCCTTATTTGTAATTTAGAAAACTACATTAATGTTGGTATATACATTGAGAATTTATAAATGTCTCTGAAACAGACCTTCCTTGAGGCTAAAAAAAAGTCTGAATGAATCTGGCGTGTAGTTTAGGGTAAACTCCTACTTTACTCTTTATCTTTCTGTATTTAATATTCTAATCATGTGAAAACATTGCCTTTTATTGAACTATTTTAATGTCAGTAAAGGCTACCTAGATGGTGAGGTTGTGCATTATTTTTATTTTTTGCCTTTAATTTTTGCATTGAAAAACCTTACCAGTATTAAATAAAAAACAAGAAAACTGAGTGGTAATGGGCAGGATGTGTGTGAGAGATTTCTTGGTTTATGGTTAACTTTTAATGTTTATAGTGTGTTGTAGGTATATTGATGGCCTTTGGTACAAACTTCTATAAAGTTTCATAGCCCATGGCCCATCCCCATGTTTCTGGTATTATTTTGACTTACAAATTTTTCTTCAAGGTCAGCCTATGTTAGGAAAGTGTGTTTCCGCTTCTCTAGAAATAGTCTAAAGAGAAAAAAAAATATTATTATCAACATCTAAATCAAGTTAAAATAGCATGGATGAGGGCAATTCATACAAATCAATAAGAAAAATCTAACTGGATAGAATTATAGGTAAAAAGTGTAAACAGAGTATATTAGTCTGTTTGGTCATAAGTAATACCACACACCTGGGTGGCTGAAACAGTGGACATTTATGAGACATTTGTATGAATTGCCCTCATCCATGCTATTTTAACTTGATTTATTAAGGCTTATGTGCTGAACAAAGGGCTCTCATTGAGAAACAAGAGTGTGTGGTATTGTCTTCTACTCAGCTCTTCCAATGAGGAGTTAGCTTATATGCAGCAGAGAAGGCCCACTGAAGACTAAGAACATGAGTCGGGTGGTGCAGGAGGTAAAATTGGGACGCTAACCAGACTAAATTTAAGGAGACATGTGTGACTTCGGGTCCTCAACACCAGCACAATTATGACATTCCACAATATCCTCCAAAGAATCAGAACAAGAACCAGGGCACCTTCCCTTGACTCTGAATTCTTTTACACATTTCCCTCTAGTAAAGAAAAATATGGAGGGTATCAGTTACTTCCTACCCTTGTTCATTTCCACATCAAAGTCTTGGTACTGAAATGCACTTTTTCAAATTTAAATCCAAAATTGTAATTTAATGCAGAGCAATTATAAGTAACAGATGCTGGAAGGTTTGCACTTTTTGCTTCCACAAGAAATATACACATTAGATCCAAATTTTTGGATAAGATATCCAAACTAAGTTAAGGGCTAGAAATGAAAGTTTGCTGAATTTAAGCCCAAACATATAAGCTTCACAATTGGAAAGTATAGAAAATTGGGAAACCAGACACATAAAAACCACACGATATTTGACAGACAACCCCACTTGATTGGCACATTGAGCTCCGAAGGTAAAGCAATAGCAGGTCAAGGTAGCAGCATAAACCTCAGAGTTGAAATGCTGTGGGTTGGATTCCCAGGTTTACCACTTAACTGGCAATATGATCTTGACAGAGTAATTCACCCTCTTGGATTTAGTTTCCCCAGTATAAAATAAGAATAATATTTCCTACCTCATTGAGTTGTAAAGGTTCTATATTTAATGACTAGAAAGTGCTGAGTCCCATGCCTGACACATGCTAAGAATTCTGCAGATGACTACATATCTGTAAGGCTTTCCCTTGTATCCCTTTCATTTCTAATTTCTTTGAATCTTTCTAATCCAATTCCACATTCATCAATTGACGGTTAATTATTACGTTCTAAGTTCCAATACCATCCATGCAAGCAGGAAAGAGAAGAACAAGCCCCTCCAGAAAAGTCCAGCCTCCCTGAGGAGCGTAAATGAGTACATATGAAGCCATCAGTAAACAATTTGAGGCAAGGAAAATCACGTGAGTCAGAAAACAAATGCCACTGGAGCTTGCACCTGGGGGTGTTTGGGTGGGTGGGAAAGAGCATGGTTTGCAAGGGGTAAGGGGGATGTGAGTCACCTGGAGGGCACTGTAACAGGCTGATTGAGTGGTTGCTCCAGTGACTCGCAGACTTCATCCTCAGGGGCCGCCAAACAGGACATTCTTAGAGAGGCCCAGGCAGAGAGCGGCTGTGGACGCAGTCCAGTGAAGTCCCCTCAGCTTTTCTTTCTTTGGGACTTGGGACAGGGCAGATAGAAGTGAGAATAACATTGTTTTGTTCAACATAATTTTCATTATAATGTTGATGTGGAACAAAATGATGTTATATCTGCTTTTGCTTGATGCTGCACTTGAAGTTGCCGTTTCCAAGAACCTATTGATGATGCCAAGTGAGGCTCACTGGGCTTCACAGATAACTGTGCCCAGCATTACCTGGTGCTGCAGGCCACTGCTCTCACGTACAAGTCTCCTGGCCAGTGCAGTACCTTGGGGCAGGAGAGCCGGACTCTCAGAATCGGTCACATCCATGACTAAACAACTAAATCAATGCATGAATGGCTGGAGTTCGTATGTTCATGAGCATCTTATGTCAAAGAGCAATAAAAACAGGTAAAGGGGGGAGAAATGAAATACTTCAGGTGGACACTACTTACTGGTAGTTCATCCCAACAAGGTTTCCATCACATCCCATATTCCAGCAATAAAGTTGCAAGAAACAAAAGAACATTCAGTATGAAAACAAGGATTTTTGTTTTCACAGGAAGTGGCAGAGTGGGGGGGTGAGTGCCTCGCTCATCAATGCAGCACAGCAGCTCCCCACCCCAACCCCCCGCGGGGGCAGAGGGGAACTCAGTGGTTTGAAATGTCTGTGTCTTCTCTCTCAGGATTCTGTGGGTGGGTTGGCTGTACTGGGGGCAGGTCAACCAGAGTGGAGCCGGGGCTGGATTCATTAGAAGGTTCCACAGGGCTGCCTCTGAGACCGTGACTTCATGCAGGTGGCTGTGCCTCCTTTTCGCTGTGCCCCTTGGCCTCCTCCCTAGCCCCTCACTCATATGGTGTCTCACCCTCTAGGGTCTCCCCAGAGATTTGGGTTTCTCAGCACCTGGTGATCACCGGGAGCCTCGTACTCTTGTGGCAGCCGAGAGGCTGAAAAGCTGAGGCGATGGCCACGTCAGTGCCAGCGTCTGGCCCCAGAGCCTATTGGTCAGCCCTAAGGGGACCAAGGGGGTAAAGCCACAGATGCCACTTCTGATGAGGGAGTGGCAAGTTCACTTTTGGAAGAGCATCGGGATGACGACAGTGCTGCAGCCAACTTTGGAAAACACAATCTGCCACCGTCTGTTGCTGTCACTGGTGCTACTGTCATTGTTCTTAAGACTCCCTGCCCAGCCAAACTGATACAAGAGAAGGCAGAAAGGTCCTCAGACCCTGCATCTTACTGCCAGAGTATTTTGCCACAAAGGGCAATGAGATAAAAATTATTTCCCCTCAATTCCTGGAATGGAGATTCCCCCATGGGCCTTTGGCACCCCTCAGCAGGACCCTTTACTAGCTGATGAAGCTCCTGTGTGTAAATTGGACAAAGGCGACCTTTCTCCAGGTGATGGACAGATGGGAGGGCAGAGCAAGTTGATAACTAACAGTGAGCGAGCAAGAGTGAGGCTGCCCTTTAAGGAGATGGCCTATGGAGCAGAGAGGGGGGAGAGACGGGGAAAATGCATCAGAAGAGAGGCCCCCCAAAGCCACTCTGGCAGCTGAAATCTGTACCCCATAGCGTCTCCTGGAGGTGACAGAGAGGAGGACTGAGAGAGCATTTGCAACTGAACACAGTGCACCTCAATTATGGCCAGGAAACCAGAGCTAGTGGTAACTAGCTAATCTAGGAAAATAAAATCAGAAAGGACTGTGTTATTTATAACCTAGTGAGGTGACACCAGAAAAACATTGTCTAAAGTATTACCGAAGAACATAATTTCTCAGGTACATAGTTACTTTTTCAGAAACATATAATTCACTAGGGTGATTTTAAAACATGGCCTTTGCAGCTGTGAATTACCATTTGTGGGTGTTTGACTTATCTGTCGGCTTATTAAATCAGATCTTTTTCCCCCTTTCCAAGCTACAGCTATCAGTTTATGATTAAACTTTGGCAGGGTGTTAGCTCTGTCTTCATGTGGCTCAGAAAACTAACCAGCTGCAAGAGGAAATTTTTAGAAGTGCATGCCTTTAAAATTCCTTTTCATATAAACAGAAAAAAATAATGTTATATATATATATAAATTTTCCCCCTGCTCTGGTTATCAAACACTTGAGTGACTGTTCACTTAAAGTGCCCCAGCAGCCTATATTCAAGCTCTCCCAGAGCCAATATTGTCTCCAGCTCCCCACTAAGAATAACTTAAGCAGAAAAATGTGCTTTCTATACAATCCACTGAGTATCAGTTTGCATCAGGTGAAGCAAAACCAGAATCCCCAAAGCCTCATGGATTTGGAAATCTACCAAATCACTTCACTCTACCCACCCAGGACTTCTAGGTATGTAAAAATGTAAATATTTCATTTTATAGTTTATATGGGGTGTTTTATAGAGCAGAGAAATCAGAACACCCTTAACATGACACCGTAAACCCACCGCACTCTAATATCACTGGGCAGGGCTCCTCTCTCCCTTCCCTTTTCAGGTGAAGGGCACCTCCTTCACGCAGTAAAGCTTTTGACATTCCTCAAAGAAGATCCTGGAGAAAACTGGGTCATCGGAGTGTGTGGAAGCGAAAAGCAAGTGTGAGCAGCCTCCCGCTCCTAAACTTGTAAACTTCACCTTAACAAGACATGATGAACAGAGAGTGGGACCCTCACGTGCTGAGGTCACACTAAAAAGAGCGCTGGGTGACGTCTCTTACCGCGTGCCAGACGGTTCTTCACAAGCTTCACGTTTCATCCATTCTCCCACCACCTATGAGGTGGGCACAAACAGTAAGAATATCATCAAAAAGAGGAAATAGTCACCCACTGCTTTCCCTGTGCCGGGCGCTGTTCTAAGTGCTTCCTGTGCGTGGGCTCACGCGTAACCTTCCCAACAAGCCAACGAGGCAGGTCCGCTATTCTTATCACCACTGGATCAGCAAATGGAGGCATGAGGAGGTGAAATCACTTGCTCAAATTCTCAGAGGTAGGGCGTGACGGCACCTGGCTCTGAAGTCTGTACTCTCAACTGTTATTCTACCCATTTCACAGAGGAGCAAAGTGAGGCACAGAGAGGCGATGTGACCTGTGCTCCCTACTCTGGTAGTGAGTGATCCAGCAGGATCACTGGCCCCAGAGCCTTGTGACTGATAAACTGACTAACAGAGCAACCCAGCCTCTCTAACCAGGAGTGACTCACTGGGCTCTGCTCCTGGCCCTGCTCTTGTTTCCTGCCCCTCTGCCTTCCTAGGTGGAACCAAGCACAGCAGTGTGGAAGAGCAGTTTTAAGCACAGGTGAAGCATATTTTTGTAATATAACCCTTTTTTAAAAGATTTATTTTATTATTTGTGCATACAAGAATTGGGTCATAGGCCAGAGTTGGTGGGGCGGGGGCGGGGGGGTGAATAGGGAGGTGAGAGGATTCACCAGAGACAGAGCGGGAAGCTGAACAGGCAGATTGACTGAAGTACACTGCTGAGGGGGGCAGCGGGTGAGACAGGAGAGGTCTGCTGCACCATGTGGGAATATCCCTGACCGGGGATCGAACTCATGCAGCTGTGGCAGTGATAGCTTGATAGCACTGAGACTTAACCCTTGCACCACCAGGCAGGCCCCAAAATATAATTCGATGATGTCAGGAACAGCCTAAAATATGTCCCTTCCTACACCTCAGGAGTCATTCTCTTGACGTTCAGCTTTGTCTCTTGCGGGTTGCCTCAATTATCCATATTTCAATGCCTTTACCAAACTTTTCCTCAGAGGAAGAGAAAATAAAGGTTTTGGGGGAGGGTGGAGAAGAACAGAAAGCAGCCTCAGGCATGCAGGACATCCCAGCCTCTGCCCTGGCTAGGTCTTCCTGGGGATTCAAATAGTCTAAACAGATTTAATGAGCTGATGGGGCTGGGCTGCCGGCAGCATATTTGCATAGGGGAGTGAGAAGCCTCCTGGGAAAGTTCTCACACTAAGAAGAGGGTCAGGGGACAAACTTAGCCCAGTTGGGCGGTGGGGGGAACCTTGTTTACAGGGACACAGATGTGGTTCTGAATGTAGTGCCAGGTTCCACATTCATGTTTGCAGCTTTTTCATTAAATGGTGGTCTGGTAAGAAGAAGCAAGAGAGTAGGGTGGTAAGGTAGGGAGAGGATGTGGGAGTTTGGCTTCCTAGAGACTCCAGTTCATCAGTGCTGCTATTGGACAAGGGGTTATGACCCAAATTGGTGAGAGGAAGTGGTAACAGTGAATGATGTCCCTTGATGTGGCAGCCTCACCTGTGGAAGCAGGCACCCAGCACAGGGAGCTGGACAGGAGAACAGTAATGAGACCCAGCAAAGCATATTCATGGGTGATTTCCACACTGCCCAGCCCATTAGAATGGGCCCCCATGGCATGGTCTGTTAGCCAAAACTGTGACACAGGTAAGAAGACAAAGAAAAGTGCCACAGGAAATCCTCTCACCCTCTTATAGTCCAGCTCTTAATTGAGAACCAGGACTGATTACAATCTTTCAATTATGCATTCATTCACTCATTCATCCAGCAAGTATATGTTAAGCACATATTAATATGCCTGGCATGGACAGAGGATACAGCTATTCACAAGCCAGCTATTTCTCTAATCATATCCCTTGGCCCAGGCTCAATAGCCATATTAGTGTTCCACCCTCCTTGACCAGGGAGCCATACTTACACACCTGCTACTTTCTCTGCCCTTCACGTGAATAGCTTTCATCTCAAATTCAAATTTGAGGTCTTCCTGGTCAACCTACAGAACAGGTCTCCAGTTTTTTCCTCTCACATCATTCATACCTTTGGAAGTTAGAAATATCTCTTTATCTCCCTGTTCATTCTTCCTCTAGATCAAACACTCCATTTCATCTCCAGTGCCAACTTTGTGCCTGGAACACAGGAACGCTAGAAATATTTGTCAAATAAGTGCTATTAAATAAATCCCTTTTTATAAAGGGTCACACAGTAATCCTGCCTGAACCCAGGATTCAAGTGCCAGCATGCTGAGGACATGTTTTGAGCAGATTCTGCCTTATCACACAACCTCAAGGCCCTAAGAGTTTAGTTGTGAAAGAGAAACACAAACAATCAGTAGAATCATATGACTCCAGTTACAATGAAGTTCTGTCCAGAGCTCTGTGAGAACAAGGAAGACTGATTAATTTGGCCAGGGAACAATGAAAGCATCTAAAGAGATGACATCTCAACTGAGTCTCAAGCATGAGGTGGTGGGGACGAAGAGACACATTGGGAGGAGATTCTTTGTCACAGATGTGTAAATGGCAGGCTGGAGTTCTCAGTCTTATCCCCTTCCATCAGGGTTATTTATTCTGGGCAGCTGCAAGTAGATTTTTCATTCATTCATTCATTCACTCAGAATTGATTGGCACTTAACAAAAGACAATGGTCCCTGCCTTGTGAGGGGAAGTAGACAAGTAAAGACAGCTGGCCCCTAGGGATCATGGAAAATGTTTTGGAAAGGTAATCAGAGGCCAGGTCTTGGCGGGTCACAATGAGGAAAACTAAGGAGCCCCTGTTTGCAAGTGCCAGCAGCCAGACATGTGCATGATGCTGCCGATATCAACCTGACCAGTCTGTCTTGCCTGCCTGCAATCCACAGACACTTGAAAGAGGCCAGCAAAGATGATCTGCACTTGCCCAAACCAGCGGAGCCTCCCAAACAACCCACAAAACCATAGCTAAATAAAAGCTTTGCTGTTTTAAGCCACTGAGTTTTGGGGCTGACTGGTTGCTAAGCAAAAGCAAAAAGATCAGTATGATGGAAGAGCTTAGGTACTAAGGGGGTGGCGCCCACTCAGAAACAACTTGCCTTCACTCTCTTCGGCTCATATGGTCTCATATTTACTTCTATACAACTTTCCTTGTCAGCTCATGGAGGAACCAGTTGTATAGACGTATTTATGAGTGAGGAGGGGCCAAAATAGCTTCTCCAGAGAGGCACCAGCATGTGCTATGGAGCACGGAAACATGGAGGCAATGAGATTACCTCTGCCTCGGGGGAAGGCTTCTCCCTCTCCTTCTCTCTCTGCCTTGTGAGGACACAGTGAGAGGGCAGTCACTTACCCGCTGGGAAGAAGGTTTTCACTGGAATTAATTGTCCATCACCTTGATCTGGGACTTGTAGCTTCCAGACTGTGAGAAAATACATCTCTGCTATGTAAGCCACCCAACCTCTGGTCATTTTTCTGTGGTGGCCTGAGCCAGAAGAAATATCTTCTTTGACATGCCTACCTGCACGCCTGTATTAGGCTCTCTCTCCTCTGTATTTCCCTTTGAGAAGCACTTCCCACACAACATTTTGATTCTCTTTCCTTGTCTGCATCTCCTATCACACCATCATTTCTAGAAGGACAGGGACCTTCTTATGTCTGCTTTCTTACCTCTGGTGCCTAGGAGAGTGGCACGCAGTAAGTGCTCAGTAAATGCTCATTGACTAGGTGCTTCAAAGGTGTCATTCTGTCTGGCACCCTAACAAACATTAGTTAAGTCTAGATTTGGCCACAGAAATAATCTGCACTACTGCCCTTTTGCAAAGTTTGCTTATTTCTCCGTCATTTCAATGAAAAGAATTAAATTGGAGGCATCTGATTTGCCATTTATAAAGATAATCTACAGCTTGAAACCTAAGCCAACTCACTGATGGAATATTTCATTTGATGATCCTGGCAACCCAATCTCTACACCCTCCAGGCGGTTTTCCAGTCTTTATGCAGATCTATTTACTTATGTAGATGCATATTATAGGACCGTCACAAGATTTCTGATTCTAGAATATACACTAACCTTTACATCAAACCTCATCAGTGCCTTAATTTTTTTTAACACTGAGAAATTAAGACTCAACAAGGTAAAATGATTTGTCCTAGATCATCAGATAGCAAGAGAGAAAAGGCAAGAACCCAGGTCTTCCTGTTGTAAAGTGGTTAAGCTCACCTAAGAAAAGAAGAGGTGGGAGAAACGATGTCCGGTGTTCACTGCTGGCAGTTCCGCATGTACATTTCAGTATGTTCTTACAAGACAGAAACCGAGTGTCAATGCCCATTCTCCCAGCACATGGCACTTCTGACTGTCCCAAAAGGATGTCATCTCTGCTTCATGTGCTGGACTGATCACTGTGTGGGGCTCCTTGTGGAGCACTTTGTCACCTTATAGTCCCAGGTGACTTGTGCCTTGATTTCTGATCTATGGAAGTAGCTTGAGGGTAAAGTTATGGTTTCTGAATTTGCATCCCTAGGTGTCTGAGGGTGGGGAGAGGAGATGAGATAAAGAAAGATTAAAAAAAAAATCCCTTCTTTGTTGATCTGTCACACCATGCTAGAGTGATCCTTTTTGTCTGTACTGAAGTAAGGTCAGTGACTAGATTAGTCAAAGATTCAACCCCAAGTCTGCATGCCCCAAATATTCCCAGCGGCAGTGCTCCTGGCTTTCCTTTCTTCACGGAGCTGGGTTCATGGCCAGCTACTCCTGTCAGATGAGGTGAGGAGGCTTCCGCTTAGTCGGATGCCTCCCTACCTCCCCAGCTGCTGTCTTCTTTCTTTCTTCTCACAGTAAGTTCCAAGAAGCAGCTCTTATGTGAAAAACTCATAGTCATAAAAGTTTCATTCTTCGTTCATTTCAGCCAACAGTTAGAAATGCTTGAACAAGGCAGACGAGATTTGCCAATTATGGTCACGAGAAGCAAAGCATAGCGATGAACAATAGTATGCGATGAAATGGGCTAAGTGGTTGGATAAAATGAAGCCTGCCAAGCACCAGCACACTGCCTGGCCCCTTTTCAACATGCCTGTCTGAACTCTACGCTCTGTCACAGCCTCGCCTCTTGGTCTACACTGGCTCTTCATTAGTTACGTCATCCAAGCCTGGGAATCTGAATAGCCCCAGTGTTGCTGTGACTCCCAAATTGCTTGACTATCCCTGATTTCCCCTCTAATCTAGAGTCATACTTGCAAATCCTTGCCTGCCATCTTGGCCCGCACCTCTTCAAAAGAAAGCTCAGGATTTCCTGCACTGCTTCCAAGTGCTACCCATCCTTCCCCTCAGGAAGAGAAGCCATCTTTTGTCCAAAAACCTATGCGTGATCCCCCATCACTCTCTCTCATGCCTCCCCACCCTTTCCACATCACATTGCGTTTGTCACCTAGACCAAAAGTCTTTTTCTCCAAAATATGTCATGAGTTGGATAATTTATATTCAAGTCTCCAGTTATTCCCCTAACCCAGATCACCATTATCTTGTCCCTGAACTACAATAAACCAGCCAAATGGGTCTCCCTGCTCCCATTCTTGCTTTCCCATGATCCATTCTCCACAGAGCTGCCAGGGTAATATTTTAAAACAAAACTTTGATCATCTCACTCCCTTGTGTGAAAAATCCCAATGGCTTCCCACTGCACTTAAATAAATTCTAAGCTCCCTGTTCTGCCTCAGTGTCATCTTAAGGCCCTAACTGGCCACCAGCCTCTCCCTCAGTCACTCTCCTGCCCTCTCATTAGCTCTAGCCACGTCAGCCCTTTTCCTGTCGTCCAATACCTTGGGCTCTTTCCAATCTGGGGCTTTTTGTACTTGCTGTTCCCTCCGCCTGGAGACTGAAACTAAATCTCTCCAGTTCCTCAAGAAACTGGCTGACTTTCTGCTGTCAGGGCTTGGCTGTTACTTGTTTGAATATTACCTGCTCAGAGAAGACTTCACTGAACACCACAAACAAATGACATCCCGTCCCACCCTCCATCATTACACAATACATAGTCACAGTCTGATACGGCGTGGTTATGTATCAGTTCTCCACACGGACAGGGCCCTCTCTGTCTTCTCCACTCTACCCTCAGTGACTAGAACAGAGACTGCCCGGGGTCTTGAAGATGCTCAATAAATAATTTTTAAATAAATGCATGAATGTTTTCAATGATTATCACTTTATTATTAAAGTGAACTAAGCACAAGAAAGAAATGTAAATAACTTGTGCCAACCGAGTAAAATTTGAGGGTGCACAGGGCTGCAGTTTGCTAATCTCTTGTCACCACATCAGACATACACCAGCAACAAAAATTTCTCTAGATTTCATTAGAAGGAAACAGTTTACAAGCAGAGAGTGGCCAGTAGGCATCCTCAACAGGAATTCTACTCAGAGCTAAGTGACCCTACAGGACTTTCGAGGGTTTTGTGTTGGCAGAGTGAGGGGTGGGGTGTACTGTTTTCCCATTGCTGCTATAACATATTGCCTCAAAGATAATGGCTTGAAACAACACAAGTGTATTACCTTGCAGTTCTGTGGCCAGAAGTTTTAATCTTAGAAGCTAAAGTCAAGATATTCACAGGGCTACATTCTTCTGGAAGCCCTGGGGAGACTTGCCTTTCCCAGCTTCTAGAGGCCACCTGCCTTCTTTGCCTCCTGTCCATGCCTCCATCTTCAAAGCACATCACTGTGATCTGTTCTATTGCCCATTTCATCTCTCTGACATCGACCCTCTGTTCCCTCTAACAAGAATCTTTATGATTCCTTTGGGCCCACTGAGATAACTTCGGGTTATCTCTCCATCTCAAAATACTTAATCACACATGCAAAGTCCCTTTTTTGCAATGTAATTTAACCTCTTTATGCTCTTAAAAATTATTGACTTACGATTGTGCAGAACAATTGTTTAGATGAATTTTACTTATTACTGTAAAGCATGAAAACTTAGAAATTTAAAAATATTTCACCAATTGATTTTAAACTAACAACAACAAATCCATTACATGTCAAATAAATAACAAATGTTTTATGAAAAATAAGTATGTTTTCTAAAACAGGAAAAAAATGTGAAAAAGAGTGAGTATTGCTTTGCATGTCTGTGGACCTTTTAAATGTATGGCTAAATAGCAGATAGCTAGATTCTCCTATTTGCTTGTGCATTTAATCTGTGGTGATGTCACATTTCATGTAGCATTGGGGAAACCCAATGGTAGATCTTTTGGGTAACGAAACCTACATGAATGCTTTGGGGGAAAAAATCCTAGGGACCCCCAGGGTTCCTGTATCACACTATGAGAATTTCTGTTCTAGTGACACAAACTGACTTTCATTTACTGCACACATGATGATGTTGCAAGGAGCGCCCTTCCCACCCCATTCTTCACTGCTGAATGTCTGTTTTTCCTTTACCATTTAGATATTGCTTCTCCTAGAAGGTCTGTTCTGAGCCCTGCAGGTTGAGTCACATGCTTTTCTTTTGCCATCTGGTAGCATCATCCCCTCCCCCCCCCTTATATTCCCTATTCACCCATCAACCTACCATATTATAAGCTTCCTGTGGATGAAAATGATGTTCATTCATCTCTGTGGCCCCCACATAACTCGTGTGCTATAAATGTTTGTTGAATGTAAAGCAAATGAATCCTTCCTTCTATGAGGAATATGAGACTCACTGAGAGAACAGAAAACAGAGCACTAGGTAGGCAGTGCCTGCGCTTCTATCCACCTCGCTCAGTACCAATCAAAGACACTGCCGGCATCCGCAGGGTACACATACTCAATCTACAGGATTTCTGGTTCTGGGGAAATGTCTACGAAACTGAGTTCCCAAGTCTTGCATGGCCTGTGGATCACATATGAGGATCTACCATACACGACACATGCTTTCACCCCTCACCTGTCTTGTAGCCCTGACATAAAGGAGCAAGCAGAAGGACATACGGAATCCAAAGAAGAATTAGCCGCTTGCCTATACTTGGAATTTGCATAAGATCTGTTGTTACAATTTTCTAGAGAATGTCAGAGAGCTTAACCAGCAATTCTGGTCGACCTGTGCCAAACAAATTATAAAAGAAAAGTAATGCAATTGCTTTGATTCCACGGCTTACGATTACAGTCCTATCAGGTTCAGTGACTGGCCACTCCCCATCAAAGGGATTTCAGTGCCTTCAAGTACATGGCTTAAAATTCACTCTGTTCAGTCACAAGAAATCGAAGATTCAGCCATGTCATTACCCACTCCCCAACACACGCATACAAAGAACGTACCCATCCTTCCTGTCCATAAAAACAAATTGCATGCACACAGTATAAATTATATTACAAGGGTAAAAGTGTTGGCAGAAGATTAGCACCAGGTGTAGTGACTGTGACAATGTACCGTGTAGACCTCTAACTACAGGAGCATAATTGATCAAGGAATCCAACTCTGAACCCCATTGCTGCACTTGTGGGGAGACCCTTGGCTGCTCCCATGTCAGGATGCGGAGGCCAGCCTATTTCTGGGAGACACAGGACTCCTGTGTTGGCCAACTACGGTTGGAAGACTTACCAACAGCCTTTCCAGGGCTTTCTTAGGCTACACAGCAGTTCAGGATGCTCTGGCCAATCTCCCTCCCTCCCCTTCCCTTGGAGTCTGACTTAGAGCATCGTCTGCCAACTCTCCCAAGATTTTTCAGCTTCCTCCCAATTTTCTCTAGCATAGGCATTTCTCCTAAGAAAACGCTTGTGCATTAATCCTGTCTTGGCATCTGCTTCTTGGGGACTAATGGGACTTACACCCCAGGCAACGCGGAGTACCATGTTTGAGAGAGAACACAAACTTGAGAGGAAGAAACCCAGATTATAACCCCAGCACTGTCCTTTTCTGCTTGCTCCACATCTAAAAACCTAATTTGCTCATCTGCCAAGTGAATTAGCTGAGTTCTCTCTAGCTCCCATCCTGCCCTTTCTGACCCCAAGTTACAGGCCCTCTAGTGTCTCTCATAGGGCTATCTCAGGAGACAGTGTCTCTCGCATGGGACTATCCATACAGTGTCCTTGCTAGAGGACAGTAGAAGCCAGTAGGTGGCCAAGTCCTCAGCAGGTAATACAAGGGCATCATTGGACTGGTCCCCATTAGAGAACTGAGTAAATGACATGCATCTCACAGTCCAAGCAGCTGTGTAAGAGCTCAGGCTGGCCACTTAGCTTGAAACCAGAGTTGGTGATGAGATTCTCTCACCTCAAGAAGAGATGAGATGCTCCTCCTTCTGAGCTCCTACAATGCTGTGTCAGACCTGTCTCCAGACACGTCACACACATACTTGAGGTCTGACATTGGGGAGCCAGTGAGAGTTTACATCAATGAGGATTAGGTATGGCCACCTGTGAAAGAAAACTCAAATTAATAGTAGCTTGAACACTCTAGATTTTTATTCCTTCACACACAACCAGAAAAGGAAGGCAGGAATCAATAAATGCAGAGATAGACATTCCAGCGCTGATAAAGTGATTCCACAGAGTCATCGAGGGTATAGGCTTCCTTCACCTTTCTATTAGATGGCTATAGGATGGCTGCCAGAACTCCAGCCATCACATCTGAGTTTCAGACTGAAGGGGAGAACACAGAAAACCACTTCTCTTTAAACACAGTTCCTAGAATCTTCAACTACACATATGCTTCCACCTGTCTTATTAGCCAAAACATGGTTGCAAGACTGCAAGGAAGGCTGGAGAACTGTAGTCTTTTGCTGGTGGCAATGACTTCAGCTGAAAATCAAGGCCTTTCTTACCAAGTATAATAGAGGGACTGGCTATGAGGTGGTAACTACCCGTTTTACCACAGACACTGGTGGCAACAACATACCTGAAGGAGAGGGAAGAAAGAGGGTTGGCCGAAGGGGAACGAATCCACCTTGGATTAGACAGACCCCTTGTCATCTGTGGCGATCATCCCCTCTACCAACTCTAGATACACCTTATTTCACATAATATATGAAACTAATTCACATCCCATATTGTTTCATGTAGTTATGACTCAGACACATCTTTAAAACGCTTTCTTTTGGAGTCAAGCTGTAAAAAAGCAATATGATGGGGGCAGATTTGTGATGTCAGAAGATGGAACACGTGTCTCTGCACGGCCCCCGCCACCTCCCTCTCCACCTTCAGCGAATGAGATGCTGGACTTAATAATATTCCATGCTCCTCATGATATGAGGATGGTAACATCTCACAGGATGGGTTGAAATGAGCATTTAAAATAATGTTTGAAAAGCATGCTCTGTGAGGCTGGCTCATGGGAAGTGCTCGGTGGAAGCTCCTACTGTTCTGGTCTCCACTGGTGGAGAGTCCCAGGGAGGAAGAATCTGTCTTCTTCTTCTTTGTAGTTTCTCCTTTTATTGTTTATTGAATGAAAACATTTCAAAAAATTATTTTTATATGAAAAACCTACTTGTGTCCCATTTACCATTTTCCAAAGCTACACACAGAAAGAAACTATTTTTAACAAACTACAAACAGATTTGAAGGGATCTGTTAGAACAGTTATTCATTTGTCCATTTATCAAACATTTACTTGAAGATCCAGTATTGCAGACACAAAAATGAAATGTATTTAAATGTATTCAAGATCATTAATCTAAGAGGAGGTGTAGACAGAACAAATCATGAGATATAATAAGAACAACAAAAAGAAATGTCAACAGGGTTGTGGGAGCCCAGATGAGGGGTGGTTGAAGCTCTGGAGGTGGAGCTTTGAAAAAAAGTTTAATTTGAGTTGGTGTTTTAAGGGATAAATAGGAGTTTACTATTGGGGGAAGGGATTAGTAGTTAGCCTTAAGTAATAGATCTAGAATTTATGAATAATCAGGAGGAAAAATTTGGTTAGCATGATGAGTCAGCAGATAAGGAAAAATAAATTTCTTCTAATTTGAACACTGTGGGAATAGGGATTCTCTCTCTGTGTGTGTGTGTGTGTGTGCGCGCATGCGCGCGCGTGTGTGCGCGCATGTGTGTGTGTGGCACATACACAAGTTTTGAAATCAGGCTAGTAAACACATCAGTGGCTGAGTTACTACATGTGTGGTCTGAGCAATGGCTGGTAGAGTAAGAAGACCCATGTTACGGAAAGACTCATGGCTAAAGCAACGTCTCTGCAGCTGTCAGAGATGCACATAGAAGTCCAATCCTACCAAGAAAGAGGAGTGGTTGGCACTATGGTGAGTGGGTTCATCACCCCCACAGTTCAAAATACTGAATTAGGGTATGGAACTGATTGAAGAAAAGTTGTGTGAAAATTCCTGTTTTACTCCTTGAGAAGAATGGCATTCCAACCGACACATATCCAGAAATTTGTTCATAGTAAGTGATTGCAGCAATTTGTGAAAATGGAGGAGGGTCTCTGGGAAACAGGATCCAAGATAGTACCCTCCTACAGAATCCAGGATACTGGGCTTCCCTGGTGGCACAGCGGTTAAGTACTGCACTGTGGAGCTGTCGGCAGCAGCAACGTGAGTTTGACCACCGGCCAGGGAGATTCCCACATGGTGGGGCAGACCTCTCCTGCCTTGCCCGCTGTTCCCCTCAGCAGTATATTTCTGTCGATCTGCCTGTTCTGCTCCCCACTCTGTCTCTGGTGAACCCTCTTGCCACCCCATGCCTCTGGCCTGTACCCCAGCTTGTATGCATAAATAAATAAATCTTTAAAAAAATTTTAAAGGAATCCAGAATACTGCAATGTATAAAGTCCTTTCTAAGACCGATGATATTCAGTGGATTTGTGCATTGAGGTCAGCAACCTTCTTCCTCTAGTGCAGGGCTTATCAACTGGAGATTACAATCACTTAGGTTCTGAAATCTTAAAGTCAATGTTCACAAGCAATATATTAAACTTGAAATGTAATGGAATGAGGCAGAATAGAACACAGTGAATGGCATAGAACAGGATAGGATGGATAGGATAGCAGGGGATAGGATAGGATGGGGTGGGGTGGGGTAGGGTGGAATGGGATAGAAAATACTGGTGTGTATTAAACATAATAAATTTAACATATTTTGTAAAATGCTATAAATCCATGTACATATACATACTAACACATACACAAACAATACACACATATTAGCACACACACATGCTATCTGGGTTTTGATTAAAATAAATTTCTAATTTGGGGTTCTAGGCCACTAACCCAGCATGCCTTCCCAAACTGCAAAGGCTAAAAAACTGAAAGTGGTATTTCTCATTATCTTGTAGTTAAAATCCGAATGGATTCAGATTGCCCAAACATAAACAATTGCATGACATCTTGGAAGGATAATGAAGGCAAATATCTCATTTTAGATCATTCTGAGGTCACTGCTGACTGGTTTATTCATGGGGGGGTTTCACTGTGGTAACAATGGCTAAGGACCCAGTCCAGTTGCTGGACTTGATGGAGGTAATAGGCAGAGTAGGGGTGACCAAGATTTGTTGTGATGGATCTAGAAACCAGGACACAGGTCTGAAGGCAAAGGTTGCTGTGGTAATCCATTCCTGGATTACACCAAACAGTGTGTTCCTGGCCACTTCTGATGTTGTGTCAGCTTCCTGATTCCCCAGCTTCGTGATTTCAACCAAGGTGGCAGCTCCCCAAGTGTGCTAGTTGTGAAATGTTGTTCTGGAAGTCACTCCTAAAGCTCAGCCCACTCGTCTATCCGTTCAGGGATTTTATGAGTACCTTATTCCCCTGCTGAGTAGACAGTTAGAGTGGTTTATGTTAGTTGCAACTGAATCCTGTTGGATAATGGAAGACATTCAGAAGCATTAATAATTTGTCCAAGGTCTCATTTCCAAGTTGAATTTGTGGCAAGGCTGATACTGGAACTCAAGTTTTTTTCAACACTAAGTTCTCTGTGCTATTCAGTATCTGCTCAAGCACATTTTGTGCAGGAAAAAAAGAGAATATTAAGCCTAAAAAAAGTGCTTAAGTTGGGATAAGGTCTAGTGCTAAATGTCCCTTCCAAACTCTACCGCTCCTCTAGTGTTCTTGATTAAGGAAGCATCACATGAAGAACAAATAGCAAATAAAAGCAGAACACCATCCTTTTTAGAGTAGAACAAGCCCTAGGCATTCCCCCAAAATGGGCTTCTAAGGTAAGCTAGGGAGGAGGATAAGTTTAGTCCTCTTCCCGTGTCAACGGAGATGGTGAAATCTGTGAACAGACCCAAGCTTCTGAGCCCAAGTGCCAGTCAGTCAGATGAGGACGATCGACCTCATCCTCAGCAGCGTCCACAGAACTCATCGTGCTTGCGAAGTGGGCAGAGAAAGAATGATTTCCACCCATGTGTCAGGCTCTTACCACCCAGATTGGTAACCTTTTGTTTTGTACTGGGGTAAGGAAAAGGAAGCTAGAAAATGGGCATTGAGAGCTCTGGACAGATGAGCAGAATTCTCCAGCCTTTGGGCAGAGGTGAGAATATAGGTGGAACATCCTGAGCCTTCCCCTTCCCCTGCAGAAACAGGCCTGATAGGGAGATGAGGGTGTCTAGGAAACACAGGAAACATGCGGTAACATGTCCTGGAAGGACTTGGGGATGTGAGGAGAGAATGATTAACAGAAAGAACAGAGCTTGGCTGGGATCCCTTGCATCCCAAATCTTCTAGAATTTAGAGGACTTAAGTCAGCACGGCTATAACAACTCATAAACAGAGATGCTCATCTTCCCAGACTTAGGTTGGGGGATGCAAAACTCTCACACCTCTTGCTGGACCCACTTAGTTCCATCCCCTTCTAAATGACACTTGTTAGTGAGTTGGCATTCCTTTTTCTCTGGTCAGTTTATTTTATCACAGACTCGCTGAGGAAAAAAAAAAGACATCACAACTTACCACAATAAAGTAAATATCACAAGATAAATGACAATTGGAATGGAAACTACTTCGGGACTCAGAAGAGTCAGATACAAACAGTTTGTAGACTATTAGCTGTTAAAGGTTATGCCTTATGTCACCCAAAAGGGTTTTCTCCTAGATTTATAGCAGGATCTCAAAGAAGATTTATTGCATCTTAATTTTCCCCCTTATTTTAACTTTGTGAAACTCAGCCTGGAATTCTTCCTAAGTCATTTAGGAATGAGGAGTTGCTGGTTTTTAAGAAATGCTTGTAATATATTTGCTGCAATGTTAATATCCTTATTATGAATCAAATCTCATAACCTTGATAGGAACCAAATCATCTTCCATCGGCCGCTCCAAAATCACTCTTCTAACATCTGCCCCAGGAAATTACCCTGTAAAGACACAGAATAAGCTCTCTTGCCTTTGGCTTCTGATTGAGCACAGACACAAGAACAGTCCAGAGATTGGAGGCAGGGAGGCTCCCTGGTGTGCTCCCTGGCTGGCTGTGCCCTTGATGCAAAGGGCTCCTGTCGGGCAGCCCCTCCTCATAGCTCACTGTCAGCAGGTGCCCTAAGCACGCTCTCCCTGTGAGAGATTGCATCACTCATTCACATCTCTTCATTTATCTCTCAGGGCAGACTATAATCCCCACCCCGATGAGTTTGGACTTGGCCTTTTGGCTTCCTTTGGTCAATGGAACAGAAGTCAGGGTGACATCACCTCAGAGTAAAAGCAGTGTATGTGGTCTTACATAGTTTGGCTCTGCCCCTCTTCCGCACCCCCTCAGGAGAGGTGACCATCAGTCTTCTCAAATGAGAAGACATGTGGGAATTATCCAAGCCAGACAAGCCAAGCTAAGCAAAACTGAGACCAAGTGGACCCAGTTAAGCCCATCAGAACCATGCAGAAACAGAACCAGCTCACAGCCCTCAGGTAACATGCGCAAGAATGGGACGTTTTATTGTCCTAAACCACTGAGATATTGAGGTCGTCATCACAGCAAAAGCCAACTGACACTCTCTCCTTGTCGCTTCAGACCTAGGGCTGTTACTAGGTCTGCTACAAGGTTCAGAGATTGGTTAGATGTCTCCACCCTTCCTAAGCCTTTATGAATAGTCCCTTCATCAAAGACTCCTCGTGTGACCTGATATGGTTATGTCATATGTTTTTTGTGGAGACCTTGACTGACACATGTCATGTTTGGAGCTGAGAATATTAGAAGAAACCACGAAGGCACTTGATGTGGAGGAAGGTTTATCAAACTCTAAAAATAAACAATAATGAGAAGATAAAGGAGGATGGGAAGGAGGAAGAAGAAAAGAAGGAGAACACAAGGAGAAAGGGAAAGTGGAGATGAAGAAAGAGTAGGAAGTGGAGAAGGAGAGGTGGGTGGGAGAGGAAGGGAATGGGGGAAAGGGAGCGTGAGGGGGGAAAAAAAGCAGCTAGTAGAGCAGTTATTAAATGCCAGACACTCTGGTAGAACTTACTCTCTCATTCTATCCATACAATGACCCTAGGAACTATTAATCATTTTGTCAATAAAAAAATAAGATAAAAAAGGAATAAATCACTTTTTCAAGGACATCCTCAAAAAGTCTGGATACCTTGATTCATGGCCTTGGGAGAGATCAGCCTAGCATTGTGGGAGCAAGGCTTGTGATGACAGGGGCCCGTGGCGATGGTGGGTGAAGCTAGCTGCTCAAAACTCCTGGGCCATGGATGCCAGAATATCTTGCTGGAAGGGAAACATATCAACAACTGCAGTCTGCTAGTACCAACAGAGAAGCAAGTCAAGCACTTGCCTTTTATCAAATGTGAATCTCCGGCAGCTCTAGAGTTCATCTGGGCTTTGTGGGGTTTGTGGAAGAAGCACCATTACGTTGCCACGTCACATAAGATGAGCCTCTCCAGAGACTGGATCCCCTGTGCTGTGTGAAACAAAGGGACTCTCAGTCACTCCTCTGAGGGAGGGATCAGCACACACACTTCCAAAGTCTCCTCGGGCTTTCCTCCACTTCAGAATGGCCCTCAGAGGTGACAGTTTAAAAGAGGCCTCTACCTGGTTCTGGTCTTCTGGTCACAGCTGTCCATTCATCAGTCTTGCATGAAAGTGTGTCTAGAAAGACAGGCGGATGTGCATTATTTACTTCTTACCAGTCCTTTGGAGAAAGTCTGGCACAAACAGCTCTGCAGCCTCACCAGTACCCACTTACAGATGACCAACATGTTCTCCCAGCCCGCTGATTCCACTGTTGGACAATGGATGCTTATTTCCTTTTGGTTTCCTCGCCTCGCCTGTAGGACTTCAGTCACCAGTATACCTTCCAAACTGCCTCACCTTCAAAATGCAGGACTCCTCTAGGAAGTCCCTGCTGAACCAGAATGTGTGACTGGTTGAGCTCAAACACTTGGTCCTCAAGCTCTTGGGCTGAAGCCCAGCTCTGCTTTGTGACCACAGGCAAGTTTCTTAACGTGTCTTTGTTTCAATTTGCTCATCTAAGTTCTCATTTTAAATCGGAGTGGGAAATAAAAAATAAAAGTGTTACTCCATGTAGAGAACTAAAACAGTGCCTGGCACTTAGTGTTGTCGACGGTGTGCTTTTCTAGCCACATACCTTAGCTACTAAAAGAGTCAGTCCATTAGCTTTTCTGGCTGAACTTGGATGAAGTCCTTGAGTGAGGAATTATGAGTACCCCCAGCTCCTAGTCTAAGATGCAGTAGGTTTTCAAAAAATATTTCATGTCTGCTGGTCCTTTTGTGCCCAACTCAATCCCTCTCCCTTCCCCACACTTAAGAAGTCTCCACCAGCCTTCTAGGGGAAACACAGACCATGTCTGGTCCTTTGAGGTATGTGAACGCAGCTAACGCACCAAGTTTAGCTCCTTTTTGAGATAAACCATCACCCTCTTACTTTAGCTGCTCCTGCG
The DNA here is from genome assembly GCA_004024925.1 of Scalopus aquaticus. Taxonomy (NCBI): domain Eukaryota; kingdom Metazoa; phylum Chordata; class Mammalia; order Eulipotyphla; family Talpidae; genus Scalopus; species Scalopus aquaticus. Next base: position 50,027 of record PVIJ01000019.1, on the reverse strand, counting down.
TGGACTGTGTTGGCCATTTCTCACTGGGGCCGGTGGGAGAAACACCTTGAGTGAGGCAGGACTGATGAGGACGGAGCAGCAGACACACGTTGTCTTGGCTGTACCAGTTCATCGCCTGCGTAAGGTTTTCTGGCCTGATGTTGCTGTATCTCCTGATCTTTGAAGAGGAATCAAGTGTACATGGGCCATCACCTGATGTTTAAATATTTGTGAGATGGAAAAAGTTTTAGATTTAGATTTTGATTAAATGCACATCGTGGGTGGGGAAAAGATAAATATGTGAGGTGATGGATGGATTCATTAGCCAGAGGGATGGGGTGAGGAGGTGGGGATCCTTTCACAATATATACACAGGTCAAATCAAAACAATATGCACTTTCAATGTCTTACAATTTTACTTGTCTAGTGTACTCAATAAAGCTAAGAAAAAGAAAAAATGAGTAAATATCTGCACTCGTTAGTACTAATTAGGAACTTGTGAGTTAGTGGCAATCACTAACCAGCCCCAGGCACCGTCTGAGCACTTGGCACCTATGCCAGCCCAGGACTCAGCATTCGGTCCTGTGATAGTAGATGACTGTTATTAGCTAGTCTATGACTAGACTAGCTCCCAAAACAGCTTGGTTCTGCCCTGTAGGTGCTCGTTCTGTCCTGTGCTGTGGCAGAGTCCCTGCCGGACAGCAAATCCCATTTATTTTATTCACCTTTTGTTCACAACTGAATTTTTCTGTCCCTCCTTAGCTTGACAACAGTAGGTGCTGGGGTGCACTAAGTGCACACGATGGGGAGGACCTCTGTTCACAGAGAGCTTGCAGTGTCAAGTGTCTAAGCTTCTGGGTTTAACCCCTGATTTTTAATATTGATGACTGAACCAAAAACTTTCTGAACCAAATCATTTTTAATCTACAGTCCCTAACATAATTCCTAAAACTGCAATACGTGGAGGTGGGGGGCAGTAGTGTTTCCATGGAAAATATTGGTAAACATGGTATCTACCCCTCTGGGGCTTCTCAGTACAGGTTAGCAGAAGATGATGATTAAAAGTATAACACAAGAGAAATAAGAGTTTGCTCTGTGTGGTCCAATCTATCCCATTTGATTGTCTATAGATGCCTTTTATTTCTTGAATGTCAGTTAGATTTTGGTGCCTAAAAATCATCCCAAGCACCATCTGTGCACAATGACCATCTATCTGCATGACGGTGCTGCCCATCTGTCATCTGGGCTGGGCTCAGACAGGCGGTTCTTCTGGTCTCAACCTCGCCAGCTCATGGGTTTGTGGTGGCCGGCCTAGTGGGCAGGGGTGGGGATGGTCTGGGGAAGCCTCAGTGGGAACACCCCATTTTTCCTCCATGGAGTCTCTCACCTTCCAGCAACTTAGTACAGGCAGCTGAACAGGCTCCAGGATCATGGTTAGGTATAGGAGCTGAGACCAAAGCTCAGGACTGGGTCGGTATTACTGACTTCTGCATTCTAGTGGGCAAAGCAAGCCAGAAAGCCAGTTTAGATTAAAATGAGAGCAAATAGATTCCATTCATCGCGGAGAAAGGCTGCAAGGGCACATCACAAAGGGCAGGACAGAGGGAGAATGATGGCTGTGCCACACTCCCGCCCACCACATCACCCTGCCAACTAAACTCACTATCCATATTCTGTAGAACCCATGTTGAGAACCCCTAGTTTGACTCATTTAAAATGAGTTTTTTATATGTAATCACAATGCTTAGAACCAGTAGTATCCAAACACACCCCAATAACAGCTTAAATATTCTTCTACCATGTGGGATGCAAAACACATACAAAACAAACCTGTGAACAAAAGACACATGGGTTCCTCATTTTTTTTTCTGCCGTAAAAAGCCCTGGCCTGGTTGATAGGTTCCAAAGAAGTAGAAAAAAATTATAATTCCTTAATTAAGGAAGAGTTTATTTTCTGCCTTATGGTAACTTTTTAAAAATAATTTTTTAATGTAATACCACTTACGTTCATTACTATATCATTTATCTTAATGATTTTATCCAAACTTAAGACATGTTCTGAAAATGAAGAAAAGTATAATTCTGATTCAGGAGGAGGGGGAGCAACCCAACATTTATCGGCAGCCCTTTATCAACAATCCCCTTGGACCATCAACAGCCCTAAGAGGAACACAGGCTGCCATCTTGCCAAGGAGGAAGCGGCTCACGTACGTAAAGCAGCCCCAAGGCCACACAGCTCCTGTCGTAGGATTGTCTTCTGGCCTCTGCCCACTGCACATTCCTGCTTCCGTGTTGACTGCCTGCCGCCCGCCAGGCCCCTTCCGTGCCCAAGCCCAGAACTGTCTTGGGAAAAGGGACAGTGAAGCCCTGGAATAGCCACAAGCTGCTTGTGGGCCACCTCATTGATATTCAATAGCATCTAATACCCCCCTTGGGAGATTTGTTTTCCTGCCCATTAGCTGCAACTCTGGCTGCGAGGCTTGATTTTGCCAGAGAAACACGAGCCAAAGAGGTGTGTTCCACGTCCAAGTAGAGACTTTAATACAAGAGCCAGCTGAACTTTCCGTGTATTCTCATCTCCTTTCACTACGAGCAGCACAGCTTTTGGTGTGGAAGCTGCTCCATCAGCCCAGATCACCCGGCAAAACCACCACAGTGGACGCAGCATCGGTGATGGGTAAGCCCTTGGCCCCCATCACCTAGACAGGCCAATTTGGCACTGCAGCACCACCTGTCCTACCAGGACCCTGCAACTGCAGTGGGGCTGACCCACAGCCAGGCATCTATTCCTTTCAAATTTACAGTAAAGACTAGACTGCACCAAGGTCTCTAGACAGAATGAGTTGGGTTTGAATCCTGACCTCTCCATGCACCATTTTGACGTGCTGCGTAACCTGCCTGAGCCTCCACTTCGTTGATACAAATGAGAATAGTGACGCTTCCATTCGAGGGGAAACTTAAAGGAGACAATAAGCACAGAGCGCCCCGGCTGTTTCTAACACCCCCTGACCTTTCTCCATCTTTAAGCGCAAAGCCAACACACAAACGTGCATGTAACATACACACTCACCCACACACACATGAGCCTCCCAGTCTCCTGTGCTTTCCTCATTGCCTAGGAGCCTTTGCCTCCTGTCCTGCCTTCATGAGCAGCCTGTGGGCACTTCTGCACTCTCTCCTGTTCTGTCTCTCCCCAGCACTCCACAGTCCCCTGCACGCCCACCCAGACACTCATCTTCCTTCTGACGCCATCCCTCCCTCCCTCCCCAGTGACAACTGTCTTACTAGAGAGCTCAACCTCCTTCCCTACATCTGTAATCATCAGTGAAATGCTGAGCACAGCTGGATTTTCAAAGCCAGTGGTTAATTGCAGGGAGCTGAGGGTGACCCAATGGCAGTTTCAAGTATTTGGAGTGTGAAATAATGAAGACGCTGGTGAGCAGTCCGAAAAATCAGCGTCCAACACCCTGCACAGCGTCCAAGGGCTCTGATGAAAGCGCCTCCCCAGCTGGTGAGGATTGTGCTGGAGCTGGGAGGAGACAGAGCCAGAGACCAGCCCAGGGAGCGGCGCAGAGGGGAGAGCGCCTCCTCAGACCAACAAGGATTTTGATGACATCCCAGTTACCATGGCAGCTGGGCTCAGAAAGGATCACACAGGAACTAAGCAACCAATTCTTTAATGAGGGGTGACCTTGAAGGCCTCGATCTCCCCTCACCAGCAACCATGGCGCCTTGATCCCCATCACCATTAACGAGTGGCCCTACCGACACCCTCATATAAAGAACAGGCCTGGCCACCCCACAGACGAAGCGGGAACCCGATCAAATAAATATGTCAGAACCTCAGCTCAGAGTTCTGAAAACCGTGAGGACTGCCTGTCCCGGTCCTCCCCATCGTATCACTGCCCAGACCGCAAATCCGGATAACACCGGGCAGAGAATATTCAGAGAACACCCTACAGGCCTGTGGGTTTGTCTGCATGGAGGGAAGTTTCTTCAACTTCAAATACAGTGTCTTGGTAAGTGCTCAACTGTGCCAGCACTGGGAACAAAGCAATGAAAAAAGTTAGGCCCCTACACTCAAGGAGTTTATATTCAAAGGGGGAGAAACACAAATAGGCAGTTTTTAACGGTGAGGTAAGTCAGGCTGTGCAAGTAGGCAGAAGCAAAAGTTGCTTACCTATCGGGTGACAAATGCTTGATAAAATCTTCAATATAAATGAATTTTCTAACTGAAGATAGTCAATAAATGGAATCAGCACACCAAGTACCTTCCTGCCGCAGGGCATTTGCACGTGTTGCTCCTCTGGCACAGTCAGCGCATGTGTTTCCTATTGCTGCTGTAATAGAGTACTACACACTCAGCAACTTAAAACCAACACGAATGTATCCTTGGACCTTTCTGGAGCTCAGAAATCTTAAACCAAAGTGATCATATTTGGAGATAAGGCCTTTGGGGGAGTAATTAAGATGAAGTAAGATGAAAGGGGTATGACCCTGCTGAGAGGACAGTTGTCCTCATAGGTCAAGGAAGACCCACTCGGACCCTCTTTCTGCCCAGGACTAAGGCCCATCTGTGGCCTCTGTCCCTACACTCTGCCTTTCTGGTTGCTACCTGCTGGGCAGTCACACCCCCAACAGTGGCTTCTCAGATTTTCTCTACCTGTTGGGTCAAGTTCCTGCATTCCGCCCCCTTTTAAGAACTCACAAAAGTTCCTGTATTTCTGATTGGCTCCCGCTTGACACCTTATGTGGCAGATCAGGTGTGCATGAGGCAAGTGGTATCAGGGGTGTTAAAGGGTGTTGCAGCGGCCAGTTCCCAAAATTCCTTGCCCATCCAATTGCAGTGTGAACCACATCCAGGGAGTCCCGAGGGGCTGCCTGCAAGTAACTTTCTGCAGGGGTGGGGGGGTGGGGGGGCGCTTTTTAGGACTCCATCAAGATACAAAAAGTACCTACTGCAGCACCTGGAGAATAACTCTGTGGAATGTGCATTTCCTTAAAGCCAGAGCCTAAGACTTTCCTTCCTGAGGCATAATAGTGGGGAGGGGAGGAGAGACAGCAGCGTGAAAAGCAGCTAAGAGCTTCCCCTACGTGTTCCCATCTAGGCATCCTGGCTCCTAGATTGAGTCTGAACCACAGCTTACCTGGTGGGGTACACTACAGAAACTGGGGTGTCCCTACATCCAGGCTTTTTCCCTTGGCAAACTTGGATCCTTATGCTTAAAAGTCAAGACAGGAAGGGCCGAGAAAACGCAAGTGGGAAACCCCCAGTCAGTGCTTTGAATACAGGATTGATCAGCTCCAAATGAGGGTGTCATATGGGTGATGCAGCGAGGCCAGCTGGTAGCTGTAGCCCAAGGGCCAGCGCTGGGCTGGGCCTTCGATCACCAGAGCAGGCAGAGGCCGTTCGTTCCTCTTCAGCAAAACTTCCTCTCTTTGCAGTTGGTTTGCTTCCTCCCTCTCTTTGCTCTTCCCTTTCTCTTCCACTCTTTCCTTTTCTTTCTTTCTTTTTGAATATTCTTGGAAACCCTTTCCTGCCAATCACTGTCAGCGGCCACTCAGGCCCAGGGAGAACAACAGCAGATGCACAATGAGATGTACAGACTTGGAAATGAGCTGCGAGCGCGCGTGGGAGGGAGCTTGCCTCTCACTGGGAAGAGCAGATAAAATACTAATACAGCCCAACACGATTCAAATCTAAGGAGCCTTCCTCAGGTGCACGGCCAGAAAAACGGAACGGAAGGCTTCCTCATGCAGAACTGATTTCTTTTAAGTTATATTAGAAATGCTATTTTCCTGCGAGAAAAGGCCGCTGAGAAGATTTCGACAGAGTGCTAAGGTATTTGGGGCAGAAGAGGAAAAGGTAGCGGGCAACAGGACGCAGCAGCTGAAGGGAGCTGAGTACCAGGAGGGGCCTCCTGGCCTGAGGGGCAGGAGCCATCTCAACTGCTCTCAGGAGAAGTGTCCTTGATTATCCAGGTCAGAGGGGCTGGTTGGGGTGGTGAGGTGAGGGCCTACAGCTTTTAAGGACACTGGCCTATTTTTGAAATCAGCTAAGATTTCTAGATTTTTAGAAAAGCCATGGATTTCAAAGAAAGGCTCCCAGGAAGTCTGGAAGCTCTTTCTCTCTCTCCAGGCCCCTCTTGCTCAAGACCAGCCCACACAAATCTGCTTGTCGGTGTGCAGTAGTCTCCTCTACCCGCCCCCCACCCACTGACCCCCATGACCTCATTAAGCCCCCCACACTCAACAGGGTTCAACAAGGCCCTTCACTGGGAGAGCTCGGGGTTGGGAGGGAGGAAGTTAAGGGCATCAGTTAGGGCTTGCTGTCTCTCCCGACACTGAAGTGGAAGGTTATGTCCTTGGATACACCAAAAGGTCCAGCATTTATCATTCTCTGATGCTGAGGAGGTGACTGGGACCTCTCCTCAATTAACAGCACCAATGCCTTGGAGTCCGCAGCAGCAAGGCCGCCATGTCTCCATGGGCCCCATGGAGCAGATAAATGCTGACTGACTTGCCATTGTATGTACAAGGTCCCTATTTTGTCTTCTGAGTGTATACTGGGGGTTGGGGAGAGGGAGAGGAAGCGGGAAGCTTTCCCAGAAACAAATGCAGTCATTGAATCCCAGAGGAAAAACAGGAGGAGCAGAAGTGATCCTTTTTTATTAAACCTCCGTCATTTCTATGACAATTTGTCAGTTATCAACTCTGCTATCTCCCCCTCCCTCTGAAATGCTCCCAGTCTCAGAGTGTCACTCTGGCATAGTCATCTGGTCCCTCTTCACGTCACCAAATCACGCCTGTCTTTCCATCCCCAGCCCCAAGAAACCCCTTCTTCCAGGAAGCCTTCCCAGCCTTTCATAATGGCAGATTCTGGGTGCTGTCATCTCATGGGCCCCTATGTCTCCTCGACGGCTCTGATCACAATTGCAAATCACTGACTGCTTATGGGATCATTTGTTCAATGCCCATCTCCCTCTCCAGACAGAAAACCCCACACAGGCAATGGGGCAGCCCTTAAAATGTGCCAGTCCGTCTCCTGGCTACAGGGAGTGATCACCACTGGCCCAGCTGCTGTCCCATCCACCCCCCAGGGAGTGGTGCCAAGGCCTCCCTTCCCACAGGCTATCCCCAGCCAGTGCCTGATGACGGCACTGAAGCAGCCCATTCCTAGCAGAAAGGGGACTCCCACGACAAGCCACTGAGTATCCAGGGCTCCTCAGTCCTCTGGCCAAAGCTATGTTGGCACTGGGCTGCAGTCCCAGGCTCTTGCTACCGGTGCTTATTTCTTCCTCCTGTTCCTCACAGGGCCTTGTCAACACTCTAACATCAAAAGCAACATCCGTTTTTTAACTGAGCACCTACTTTGTGCTGGGTGTTGGTGACAACATTTTTAAACATTCATGTGTTGAGTTCTCACAGTAGCAGCATGAAGTTAACCTCACCCCTCTTTCACAGATGAGAAAACTGAGGCTCAATAAATCAAGATCTAAATTAAGTTTTGCTGCGCCAACAAAACTCCAAATCATGTTAACAAATCTATTTTTTGTTAACCTGAGTTCTAGTCACGACATTCCAAGCCTCCTCGCCTCTCAAAAAAGGAGCTAATGAAACTTTTGAATAGCCCAGAGAGTAAGATTGGTCTTCAGTATGCGAGTTCATAGGTGCTGCTTGGCTTGGCCCTCACATCGCCCTCACACCTGTATGTGTCTGCTGGATCGAACCTCAGGGCACCAAGGGCAGAGGGACAGACCTGCTCTCACACTGGTTTTGTCTGTGCTTGCAGGTCCTCGGAAACCCACATCAGTTGACTTTCCAAACAGTGCAACGGCCACTTGCTAGCCACTCCCGTGCCTAATGAAAGTTGACCTCCACCCTTTTTAAGATGTGGCATTTTGTTATTTTTAGTCTTCACATTATCTCTGTGCCTGCTCTGGACTAGTTTCAACCAGGCAACTAGAAAAGAATCTATTTTTATTTCATTCTTCCTCCTTCTTTTAAAATCTCCTAGTGTCCCAACAATTTTTAGAATTACTGGTAATCCCAAGTGTCCAAGAAGATTCGAGCTTCTCTTTTTGAACAAATTTGATTTGCTCAGTTTGGCAAATGACAAGTGTGCAAGTTACAAAATCAACAGGTTCTCTTTATTTTTGTAATTCCCAGAATGCCAAATTGCTTAATCATATTAAATAAGCTTATTCAAACTATCCCCTCTTGGTTGGTACCCCATGGCCATACACTGTGCTCAAACTCTGGAACTGCTGAGCAAAACTGACATGGACAAATGGACAGATGACACCACGACCGTCGAGAGAGGAATCCAGTTTGGGTCCAAGATCCATCTCCACTGACAGGCAACCCTGTTCCGGGCGGCTCAGGGACAGAAGCAGCAGCTCACGAAAGGGGGGGCAGAGACCCTACCTCCGCACGGCCCGTCTCTGACAGTGGCCTTCGTCTCCCCGTCCTGATGCCACCACAGTTCTTTGGGTCAGAAGCAACATCCAGTTTCCTGCTCTAAGCCTCTGCTTTGTCCAAACGGTTTTCTCCCAGCAGGATCTCCAGTCCCTCGAACACTTCTTCAGTCTAACTGGAATCTGGGAAGTCTCAACCGCACTAAGGAGTCAGGGAGTCCCAGGAGGAGAGCTTGGTCCTGTGAGTAGGGCCAGTTGTGTTGGCCTGAGTGCTACGTCCAGCAAGATGTCATCTGAGCCAAGTCCACAACCAAATTCAGTACCTCAGTTTCCCCACCCATAAAACTTAGCTCTGGGACTTGGGAGTGTGAATGAACATGGCCCTTTCCTGGATAAACTAGCCAGGTGCCGGAAACATCTGTGGCTGGAAGCAGTCTGCTGTATAAACAGAATACGGTATTCTTACACACAAGACCGCAGCAGAACTCACACCACCCACCGCGCCCGACTGCTTCCTAAGCCCTCGTCAGTAAATGTCTTGGGAAAACTCAGTCTCTTCTCCTCTAGACTAGGTTATATTTGAAGAACTCACCTTCTCATTTACCATGCTCTAGTCTACTCGGGAGAAGGGGTTTTCTCAAGAAGTGGAGGAGTTACTAATTCATATAGCACACCTTTCCATTTTAATCATCCCCCAATACTCCAAAAATCATACCCCAATACTCCCTCCTCAGCACGCATGCTCCTTCCGAGCAAGGGTAACGTCATCGCCACAGCCCCAAAGAGCTCGCTGAGGTTGCTACAGCAAATTTGTCAAGTGGATAAAAAATGAACAGAAAATAGCCCTAGAAAAATACTACTACAGCTTGCCTAAGTTTAAGCCTACCTTTATAGCATCGTCTTCCAGTCTGCAGTTCAGGAGCTTATTAGAAAGTACTAAGCCACTTGATAAAGGCTCAAAGGGTCAGTTGGACACATTCATGACACATCTAGAAACAAAACTTTGCTCTCCACTCACTTCAGTCTTCTTGCCTTTACAACTCAATGCCTTCCTTTGTTTAAGGGCCTCCCAGGTGGCTAGGGGTTAAGGCTCAGCACTATCCGTGCTACAGCCGAGTTTGGCCGCACAGCAGGCCTCCCCCGTCTCACCCTCTGCTCCCCTCAGCAGTGTATTTTAGTAGATCTGCCTGTTCTGCTCGTCACTCTGTCTCTGGTGAATACTCTTATCCCCACCCCACACCTCTGGCCTACACCCCAGTTCTTCTATGCTAAAATGAAAAAAATTTAAAAAAAAAAAAAGCAAGGAAACTGTATCTCCAGGGTCAAAGCCAAACTAATGCCTGATTTTTCTAAGTAAAGTTTTATTGAAACAGCCACACCTATTCCTTTAGTAACACAAATTTCTCAGCACAACAGCCATGCTGAGGTGTTGCTATAGAGACCGCATGGTCCACAAAGCCTAAAACATTGACAATCTATCTAGCCCTTCACAGAAAAAAAACTGCTGACTGCGGCTTTATGGCAACCTTCCCCTGGAACCCTGTCGCTAGAGCACGGGAAGTTACAATGCTTCGGTCACACAGCTCACACCATCCACCAACTTCACGAGTCCTTGCTGCTGTGAGGGCAGAGCCTTAGCACATCATCTTATTTAATTTTCCCAACAATTCTATGAGATCAGAATACACAGTGTGCTAACAGAATGAGGCTGAACCAACCACATGGAATGGCCATTTTTGGTAGGACGTGATGTAGGTCAAGCTAATGTTATGATGCCCATTTGAAAGACGGGAAACCGGAGTCACTGGCCCATCAGACTCAGCCACCTGCGCCGAGGGCAGCCACTAGCTGCCCTGCATCTTTAAACTTGATCCATGGCTGTATTATCAAAGGACCCAGTTTACTACCATCTAAACCAACTTGGCTCAAATTTACTTGACCAGAAAGCTTAGGGTTTTCTTTCCCCAAGGAGCACCTATAAGTATCCCACAAAACTCATCTTCCTTGGAATGCAATTTGCGGAGCATCTCTACTTCCTTCATCCTCAGCACAGAGCCAGCACCATTTCATGGCACTGCCACACCCCATCTGCTACCATCCCAGCTCGCCCATACTCTGCTCTGGGCATGCCCGATTTGACACCGTATCCCGTTTCACAGGCAAATGGTATCCCATTTTCACTAAAATAACGGGCATAGTCATGCTGTCACTGCAGGCTAATTCCATTTACGGGAATAATGAAACACCATCCTTGTGTGGTGTTGAATGTTCATTTAATAAATCTAACCATCCCATGCCTCCATTTGTAATGCAAACAAACAGCAGCTTCCATCAAAACTGCTTCCTCCCCCTCCAAGTCCAAGCTCATCTAAGCCAAGTCAGTTGCAGGCTTTTTTCCAATAACAGTATCCAAAATCTGAGACTGTATTTTAGTCCAGGCCAACTTAGCAACGTCGTACATGCTTACCTATCTCCCCCCACCCCACACCCCCTTTTAAGTGCGAATAATTACTGGTCTGTAGCATCTGTAGTCACAACCTCATTTATCACACATTTAATCTTCAGGAATAATGTAAGTTCATAACTTGTCTTAAGTGTCCTCTCTTGCCCCCTCCTAAAATATTAACTGGGGAAGGAGGTTAGAAATCTATCATAACCAATGACAGACAAGCATACGCAAAAATAGCAAGCCTCAAGTTGAATATTTTATTGCCATATTTTGAAACAACTGGTTAGGCAGCTGCTACTGTTATCTTCCAATTACTTCTCATTTTTTCCAGAGTTTTAAATGCAAGCTGTAACAAATTAAATCTAAATTTCTATATGCTTTTAAACAGAGACATTCAGAAAACACTGCAAAAAAAAGTTAGAAGTGGAGAGAATAAAGGGATATTGGCAGCAAGAAAGACGAGAACTCTATTCTCGATGACACCAATGATTTGTTCCCGTTGTCTGGGGCGTGCAGATGTGCCTTCCCCAGAAGGGCTGCACGAGTCTTCAGTCTGAATAGGATCTTAGCCCAGAGACTTCGCTGAAAGTGGCCGATTTTATAAAGGGGCATGAGAAGCCATCCCTTCACTGAATGTTGAATATCTTATGTGCTCTGGTCTAACACTCAATGGCAGTGTCCAAATGCACAAGAAATCTCTCAAAACATTGAGCTATTTTGGAGCTATCAGTTCAAGCAGAATTGCACATGATTCAATTGAGTACAGATGCAAAAAAATGTGGCTCCCTCCCCCTCCCCCAGTCACTGCCCCCCACCCCAGTACCAACATACTTCTCACTCAAGAATACGTGGTTGGTGCTTTAGGATTTTGTTCTGCTAGAAAAACAGTATGTATTTGAGTCTTGTGTCTTCTTTTTTTAAAGTCTGACTCCTTGATCTTAATTATGGAGAAGCGAATGGAAAGGTACGGGCAAGACACATAATTCCTCTCCTCTCTCTACTGGGACCCAGTGTAAACTGCAAACAACTCTTGGCTCAGGGCAGCTAGTGAAGTGGCACACACTCGCTAACCTCTTCAGGGCAGCACACAGCTGCCTCTAGGTGTCTACTGCCCCACGCCAACCCCTGCAGCCAGGTAAGGACCCTGCCGTGGTCTCAGGCCCCCAAGCACCTGGTTTGAAATCAGAAGCACACAGGCTCTCAGGACCAGTGAATCCTTCCTCTGTTCAGACTTCTGCCTTCTTCCTCTTCCCCTCATCTCCTTTCCCCTTCTCCTCCTCTCCCTCCCTCTCTCCTCCATCAGGCCAAGCAGTCCCCAGGCCTGCATCCTTTTGCTGTGTGGACTGCCCTGTTCTCCACGGCCTGACAGTACTACTACCCTCCTCTGATGGAGAGGCCTACTCTCTGTAGTGATTCGTTGCATTTCTTCCCAAAAGTGTATTTGACTTAAAAAAAAATAAAGATTCCTACCTTATTTCAGATCTGATTGGTTCAAAACTTCCCGGGCTAACAGTGACATCGTCAGATTCGGGAACCACCCACAGGTCCAGAGCAAATGCCAGCGTCGGAACCACAAGCAGCGCCTGTTAATGCAGGTGGTCAGACCTCACTGGAAAGCTCCCATTTTGAGCAATCGGAGTTGAGGGCTGAGAATTTGTGTTTATGACAAGCTCCCAGGTGATGCTCCCCCAGGGGCCCCCTAGGAGCCACTGCCCTGGGGTGAGTCCTTTATCAATCAGGCCCAGTGTTGAGCAGTGTCCGGCACACATGCTTAATGACCAGGAGGTGCCCTAGGTTAACACAGCATAAAGAAAAACTCACGATATTCACCATTTCAAAAGTGTGTGAGATTCTACTTTTATCCACAGTGATGCTCCATTTTCAAAGCTAAAACCCACTTGCCAAATTAGACATAGAGAGAGACTCAAAAATGCTGAACTGACAGGGTAAGCAACACTCAATCTTTTTCAGGAAAAATGCCACTCTTACTGGTTGGCTGGATAGTTGGTTGTTTTCTTCCTAGAGGTAATGAGAGGCGAGCATCTAGTACATAGGAGCGTCAGGAAAAAAAATCATTTTTGTCCAAGTGTGCTTTAAATTGGGAGCGATGATTTACTGCTGAATAACACTGAATATATTCAGGACCCACGGAGGATTTGCATGGCCAGCCTCTAGTCGCTTTCAGCGGAGCATCAATTGCTGCAGTCCGTTGAGACAAGATGGGAGATTGTCATCTGAGATTTGCCACATCAGGGCTTCATCAAAATGCAAAATCAACACCTTCCCTTTCTCCCTCTCCTACCCCAGATGATTTCTGAATTTGTGTACATTTGTGAATTCACAGAAGCATGAACAGAATGACATGAACATCACAAATGCAAATGTCTTTGTTTCTGACAAATTGCTCCAGTTCTCATTCTTCCATAAGTTTGGCAGTGGGAGGGAATGGACTTCAATACCATTTCATCACACATTTAGAGGGCAGAGGCAAAGATGAGTCTTCCAAAGTTTTGTCAGAGTAGCTCTTACACACACACACACACACACTCCTTTTTCAATGCGGATTTGTAGTTTAGTAAAACTGACATCTGCATTTCTAAAGAAATATTTCACTGTCAAAAAAATTTAGCTTAGTTTTGTTTGCTTGAAATGTTTTCTTCTCAGACCAAATTTAGAATACCCACCACCTGTTTACACCACCAATCTCAAGCAAAGCAGCAAAAGCTCACCTCTTCCATCCACTTCCCAGCTACAATGGGGAGATCCAAGAGGCTTTTAATTTGTACCTAACTCCTTGCTTCTTGAGAATCTACATCTTTTGTGCTCCAAATACTGGAGAGAACATATCTCAACTCCAGAGTTTTGAAAGCATCTTATGAGCAGAAAAGTTCAGTATATAAGGGGCAACGTTTGAGCTCTTTAAAAACATGCTGAGACACAGAATAATACAAAGAGTGAATGATTTAGCTATTTTGGAAACAATATTTTAAGGCTCTTGGTGCCTGATTCCACATCTGTGAACAAGGGTGTTGGTGATGGCCAAGAGATCAGGCTATGTTTTCTCCTGCTCTAAAATTCTATTAATATATTTGCAAAATAACTGTTATTCTCCCATTGCCTCTTAAAGGCTGTACTTTGTCAAAGCTGCTGAGACCAAGAGCAAATGAGCCTTGCTACAGTAAGAGTTAGGTATTTTTGAGGCTTGAAGTAACAGCAATCAATTCAAACGCTGCTGCAGGAAAAAAAAAAAACCAAAAGCTGTGTAGTTAAGATTAAAACGTGTTTTTGTGAGACCCCAGGGCAGGAATACAAACAGGCCTCAGAAAGGGACTCTGAAACAGAAAACCCAAGAGTTAGTTGCCCAGTAGCGTTCTTCCACCGCTGCCCCTCTCCGCCTCTTCCCCAGCTCTCTCCGCTACTCAGCCCTGTATTATAAAATGATTACACAAGAGGTTAGACACTCTCGAGGCGACGTGAGCTGGAATTCCTTAACCTTCATTCCTGCTGATCAGAAAAGGGTCACTGATTGGGTGAGTTCTGTAACCTAGTCCATTTATAAATATGAATATTGTGGGTCCACCATTAGGAGCCTATGAATATTCAGGAAGTGAAACAGTTCCCAGAAATGGATAGGTTCAGGGGACAGAGTGGTTTATGACAGAAGTGACCATACCACACTGACAGGAAGCTATCTTAATACAAGAACTATTCTCCTAGAGTTGTGTTGGAGAGGTTGTGCCATGTGCTGGTAAGAGAACTCAAGACCCGAACTCCCATTTCTGGGCCTGCAACCTAAGCGTGTGTTAGTGACAGTTCATCTTAACCTTTTTGAAGTTTGGTTTCACCACCCTTGAGCAGGAATTTTATGTTTCACATTCCTTCAGTATTCTCAGTACCGAGCACATTGGATTCATTAACACATTTGTATTCCTTTCCCATTCCAAATGAGAAAATATATGGGCAAGTACTTTGTGAACTGTACAATAATTTAATAATGTAGATCATTCTTGAAAGCTGTTTCAAATGCACTGTAATTAGTCTATTCACTTTCTTCTCCAAGTATCGGGGTCTTTCACCTCCATAATAGGGGTGCCCTTAAAGCAGGTGTGGATTATCAGAGAGACTACAAAGCCAAAACAATACTGCCCGTCCATTAAAACCAGATTAGATATTTTATGGAGGCAGCACATGCATTTTGTATTTCTTTGGCCCATTGCCTCCTGAGAGTGCATTTCTGTTGTAGTACAGTGGGCTAGAAGTGGAAATCATCAGCTGTAATTCCTCTATGTAGCTCATTAGAGGTCTAGTTTCCCCTTAATGCACATGAAGACCTTTCATTAGCAATAATGGGAGCTGCATGCATCAGGGAGAAAAATAGACCCTCACCATTGTGATCTAGATGAGGTTATTGGAACCCTTGGCTGCTTGATTGGAGAATTATGACATTCAGAGATGCGTGATTAGACGAGGGAAAAATTAAATTCCTTGTAACTATTTTTTAAAACTGAAATGCAATCTAAAAATCTCTAAATACAGAAGGGCAAGAATCGAAACTAAAGGATCATAGGCAGATTGAATCTAGGAATGAGTTAAGCAAGTGAAAGCCAAATGACAAGATAAACAAAGGTGGGGAAAGAGTACCCAGGAGACTTGACAAAATAAGAATCATTTCCAATACATACAAAGTAAAACATTGGCAAGAGAGACTACAGACCAAGAAGAAAAGGCAAGGACCATTTACCGTCAGAAGCAGTAAACACTGCTCAAAGTTAAACAAATCCTTTGCCTCCATGTCCACAAAGGTAGATAGAAGCCAGAAATGTCTGTACCCTGGAGAAGGATCAATGAAAAAAAAAATATTACTGAAGGAAATAGAAGTGACACCTGAGTTTATGTCTTGAGGTTGACACAAATGCCAGAAGCAATAGGAATATTTTCCTACTGCAATCAAGTCGACTTTAAATAAGGATACTTGGAAATGGGCCCACCCTGCATTAAAGTACTTTCGTCCAAATGTAAAAGCAGTAATTTTTCAGATTAAGAGAAAATCTTTAATCTTACCTTTCTCCACAGTACAGTATCAGTAGGTTTTCTTCTACTTTTTTGGAGAGAAGGAAGGTTGCACCTGGAAACTAAATATGTATCTGTGACCTACTGAAAAGAAGTTCGAGTCATGCGAACTGCCCCCAGTTTAGTACTTACCCCATTTCTATGATAGCACTATGAGAGAAAAAGATGTCCAGTGAGAAAAGACATTGATAAATGTTATAATTTGAACGAGAAATGTTTACTATGAAAATGGAGCTTACAAATCAATTAAGATCCTTTCAATAATGATGTATATACCTAAGTCTGTTATAAATTTATTTCAGTAATAATTAAAAATATTTCATATTTTGATATTCAGTTTAATGCCAGCATAGTTCAGAAATGAAGTAGATATAGGTTTTCTAAAGAATCTTACAGTTTGAACAATACAGTAACATTTTAGAAGACACTAAAATTTAAATATTTAGAGGTTGTGAGAAATCACATCAGCCTCCACTATTTTACATTAGATTAAGTATATTTTAATTTCCAAGTTTCCAAAAAGGGAGAAAATACTTACCTTGATAGTAAATGAGAAAGGTACTTTGGGTAGATTACAAGTAAATTCTCAGGCACTTTCAATTAAGATAACGTTATGTTTTCTAGAACATTATAAAGGTTATTAATGATTATGGGGTTAATGTCAATATGCTTTACTTTCTTGGTTCATAACATTTAATTTTCCCTTCAATTAACATACTAGCTTTTTCTGTCTTTTTGTTCTTGGGTAAGTAAATGATTTATTAGACCTGGTACTCTGGTACTAAGTTTTTCTCATTTCAACTTGAAGAAACTGCAAATATTTATAGAAGATGAATCGCATGTATTTGTTCCTGAAAAATGTCAGAATATAACACTCAAATCAAATGCTAACAGAAGCTATTCCCTAACACTACATACTGTGGAGATTTAATTTCCATTGACATGTTTTCCTAAACAGTTTTTCCCACTACAGTAATTCCTAACTCAAAAACTATTGAAATCTTCCATTAAATGTGTACTCACATATTATTCTGAGTTGTGGATAACTAAACAGTCATATGGAGTTTAAGAAAGAATCATACCTTTAAAAAATATAATTGAATTCTGTTAAACTAATATAAACCATGAAGAAAGCAGTAAGTAGGTTTTATTTGAATTGCTCTTCATTTTGCTCTTTAATACTTCAAGAATGCTTTAATGCCAAAACAATTCCAAATCTAGGCAACTTGAATACTGTTTAATGAACCAGTACACAGTCCACAAGAACAGGGACCATAACTACATTCATCCACAAATGCCCTTCTACTTAACAGTCGTAGTTAAATAAATATTGATTCAAATAAGGAATCACCATGGGGTGGGAGTATAAATCAGTACCACCTTTCCTGAAAGCAATTTAGCAATACAAGAAAGAAGCTTACAACTTTATATACCCTGTGACCACTAAGCTCACTTGCAGGAATTCAACCTAGGAAAATTATACATGTGAGCCAAGTACTTAGATTCTAGAATGGTCAAAGCCCTCAGTCTTTTAATCATAAAATCCTACTGGCAACCCAATATCCTACGCAGATAGCCTAGAGTGTACCCCTCAACATATACTGAGTGCCTGCTACCCACCAACCGCTCTTTACACAATCCCCAATGTTTCACTAACAATCACACTCACCCGTATGGCAATACACTTGTCCCCTTCTGTCACCTGAATGAGGACAGTCAGGCACAGGGAGTTTAAACATGTCTAAGATCACACTAAATGGAAAAGAGCCAAGTTTCAACACGGTTGCCTGATTGCAGAGCCGCAGTGGTCCTTCAAAATAATATCCAAAGGAAATGTTTTTTCCCAATTCTCCATTCCTTTGATCATGCTCCTATGGATCATGGCTTCAAAGTGAGTATGACCATAGGCATCTCAAAGGCACACCTTTACCAGGCTGGTAGATCTCGTGATTCTGGTGTTACATATAGAGAATCTTTGATAACACTGGTCAACACTGAGATCGTTACTGACTTAAAAAGGCCCTAATCCGCAGTATCATGGTGTGCTGAACATGAATATAACCCTGAAAATTTTTTATTAGCTCTCGTTTTGAAGATATTTCATATAATTCATTTTATGTTTCACCATGTAAATTTATCCAGTAGGACTGCAACAACATCCTAAATCAGCCTAGAATGATGTAATATTACATCACATTGCATAATACCATCATGCACACATCATCCAGAGTTGATGGCATCATTTTCTGATGCAATACTACTGCCAGGCGGCTGCTGAAGCAAGCTGACGTCGGCAGTGCACTATAGAAAGCCCTGTCAGAAAGGTTGAGCATTGAAAATATTTCAGACTTTGTGCGAGACAGTTTAAGCTACTGTTCCATAGAACTGTTCTTATTTTATCCATTTAGGCACAATACAGAACAGTCATGCCTCCAAAGTGTGTTAATAGTGTGGACAATTTCTGCTCTATTTGTGGGGATGTGACATTTGCCAACCAGAAGAAAAGTATCACTTCTCAAGTGAAGAAGTTTTATCATCTTGACTTCGGATGCAAGGCTGGTGACCAAGACAAGCGTTGGGCCCTGGATAGATGCTGTGCTACATGTACAACACAGCTTTCACAGTGATTAAATGGCAAAAGACCATCAATGCCGTTTGCGGTCCCCATGGTGTGGAGAAAGTCAAGCAACCACATAAAAGACTGTGACTTCTGCTTGGTTCCTCCTCTTTCCGGCAGAATAACGAAGCAAAAGAAGTTGAGAAGAGTCTACCCAAACATTCCGTCTGCACTGAGACTAGTTTCACATGGTGAGGGATTTCCTATTTCAGAACCTCCAGCAGAATATTCTCTTGATTCATCTGATGAGGACAAGGGTGAGTCGACCTGTTCTTCTCCTGGTCCAGCAGCATGCAGTGATCCACATTTTCACTGTGGTGTATCATCAACCCCACACAGACTAACACAGGAAAAACTCAAATGACCTGGTTCATGATTTGGACTTATCCAAGAACAAGGCAGAATTGCTAAGATCAAGACTCCAACAACGGAATCTTCTAGAAGATGTCACAATTACTTTTTATGGAAAATGAACCAAAAACTAAAGAGGGAGGGGCCTCCCCGGTGGCGCAGCGGTTGAGCGCTGCGCTGTGGAGCTGTCGGCAGCAGCGATGCGAGTTCAACGCCCGGCTGGGGAGAATCCCACATGGTGGGGCAGACCTCTCCTGCCTCGCCTGCTGCTCCCCTCAGCAGTGTACTTCTGATCTGCCTGTTCTGCTCCCCGCTCTGTCTCTGGTGAACCCTCTAGCCGCCCCACGCCTCTGGCCTATACCCCAGCTTGTATGTATAAATAAAATTTAAAAAATTCTTTAAAAAAAAAACATTAAAGAGGGAGTTTTTGTGGGTCCTCAGATTCGAGAGCTCTTCAAAGATGACCAGTTCAACAACTTGCTGCAGGGTGATGAGAAACAAGCATGAAATGCTTTTTGCCTAGTGTCTACAAACTTTCTTGGGAATGTTAGGGCAGAAAACTACAAGGAAAGAGTAGAAGACATGCTGATGTGGTATCAGAAACTTGGCTGCAATACGTCTCTAAAGATCCACTTCCTTCATTCCCATCTGGATTTCTTCCCTGAAAACTCTGGTATGGTTAGTGATGAACATGGCGAACATTTTCATCAAGATACCGCATCAATGGAACAAAGATACCAGGGAAAATGGTCCACTACAATCCTGGCTGACTACTGCTGGACACTCCCCAGAGATGCTCCTGAACAGCTGTACAAGAGACAAGCGAAGAAATCTAAGAAGTAGTCTATGACTTGATTTTTTACAGGTATTAAGCATAGGCCCATTACTACTGGCATGCATTCTGTGATGTAAACATCCATTTGCTGCAGATTACAAAAAAACTAGAACCAAAATTAGAATTTGACTGTCTTATTCTTGTTGAGCACATACAAATGGATAGGAAATGACTGATTTTATTTTAGTAACATGACTTTTGTAAAAATTAGTTGAACAGTGTAATCATTCAAATATAAAATTATTAAAATAGCTTTTTCTCCAATGTAAAACTGTTCCCCAAACCTACTTTCCCATTCATGAAAGTTGAGATTAGAGTTATATATCATGGCATGGAAAATATAAACATCAAGACCTAAACATAAACAGAATGAATATCATTTTCACACAAAAGTAATTCTTTTTTAATTTCTGTGCCCAGTGATCTATGAGAATGGGGACTGCTCAACATCACCTGAAGAAGCGGGATGGCAGACTATGGGAAGCATGCCCGCAATTCCAGGCCTGGGACAAGGGGACCTGCACAGGCACATGAAGCCTGGGCTTTGAGGGGTGCTCATTCGGCAGCAAGGAAGCCTAAGAATTAACAGAAGGTGCCAAGGCTCTGGGTCAGGAATGGGAGTAAGCAACCCTGCACTACATGGTCAAAGTGTGGCACCCCAGAGCCAGGAAAGGTGAGGGGCCCGTAGGCTGAATCTGATGAAACTTGTTTTCTTTTGAAAATAAATGGGTATAAGCAGAGCAAAAGTAGTAGGTTAGATATGATATGTCTGAAATCAAATGAGCAAGCAATAGAATATTCAATTTCAATTTTATTATTGGCTAGAAAGACCTTTCAATATGCAAATGTATTTCTTCCAAAAGTTGCCCCAGTGTGATTTCAAGAGTCCATGTCAACTCCTTTTCTGGAAACTTCCTTTTCTTAGTTGTTGTATTCTTGAAGAGCCTGGGCCATGAAGAGTTTGCCTAAGTTTTGGGCAGTGAATTCCTTGATGTTCTGGCAGTAAGTGTTAATTTGGCCTGTACATTTGGGAAATTAGAGAGAGAGAGAGAAAGAGTCGTAATGTTCCACAAAACAAGAAAATCAGCATAATTTTTGAATCAAGTGCTTGTAGGAATCAATTCTATTTTTTCATAAGGTATAATAAAGAATATGTTCTTTTGGAAATAACTTACCTTCCAACCTTGTTTACATAGAGAATGAAGAAAACTACAACTTATCAACCCTGCACCTTGTGAAAGAAGCATGAAAATAGCACTGGCCCTCTTTAGCCAGGCAGAAGGAAACAGAGCTGCAAGCTCACCTGCAGCTGACCTCAAGGCGAGCATGTGCAGCTTTTAGCCCGCACTCTGGAAATGTTAAGGGCGTGTCCCCTAGCCAATACAGAGCAGGAGCAGAGGCCGCCGAAGAAAGAGCTCCACCACTGCTTTCTAAGTCTTAATCTGATGTTAACAGTTCCACAGTTTTTGAAAGTATAAGAAATAAAATTCAGCTTGGACTGGAACTTAAGTAAGGAATGTGTATTAGTTTTCCAAACTTAATTTATATATGTACTAGAAAGTTGAAAAGGAATTTGGACTTTTCCCCCACATTAAAATTGAAAAATTGTAGAAGATCAACTTTGAATAGGTTTTATGCTAACAAATCTGTCACAGACAGGTGGCTTATTGAATCAAATAGTATTTAACAACATTTAAAACAGAAATAAGGCTATTATAGCTCAATGAGAGTACAAATACTACTTATTCAAACTGAAGACCTACACAGAACATAAGATCTCTCTCAATTTATGGTAAATGGTATGTTTCCCAGTCCATCCAGACTATGCTTATGTTGCAACAACTTAAGTCAAAGTGAGGGGAATACTTTACTTCCAGTCAGAAAATTCAGTCTAGTTCAAATACCACATATATACTTTGGCTCAGTGCTAGACTAGCAGGTGAAAAGTGAGGGGCTTGAGCTGAACAGTCCTTGGCCATATCAGATTACAGACATTTTTTTTTCTTGGTCCCCGTGAAAGATCACTCAAAGACGACCTTCCCATTTTAGAATGTCTGTAATGTCACCTTTAAAAAGAGCAAAGTACTAACGGGCCACAGAAATAACAAAGACTTGCAAACTCTTAAATTTCAGGAATTATAAAGTATTAGGTTCAAATTCAACATTCAACTATTTTTAAATATACTAGCTTTTAAAATGTATTTCTGATTGTAAGTCTTCATTGTCATCTGCTTCCTAAAGAACAGACAAAACCAGCCATGTTTTGTGCTGGCCAACAATACCTGCAATGAGCAGAGACTCCATCCTGGCAGGGGGCTGGGGTGGTTTAAAGAGTTTGGACAGATCCTCCTCGGGGAGTGGGGGTTCGCCACGACTCTGGCGCTGCATGTTCTCCTGCTGGCGACGCTGCTGATACTAACATTCAGAGGGAATACAATTTGGTTATTTTTCTCTACCTGTGGAGGAAAAAAAGACCTCCCTCTTTGACAAAACCAGCAAATCCCCACTGCTCTGAATCCCAATCTCAGTTTTTATGTCCTGTGTACCTTCTCAGATGCTACATATGGAAACAGTAAAAGACAATCCCTTGCTGTAACTCTACTGTCATTTTGAGCTCTAAGACTCTGTAACTAATGATTTAGAAAAACAAAACTGGTTATGCAAGAAAAGGCAAAGAAGCTCCTGATTAGAGTAAATGGGAATAACTTTATTCTTTAAGAAAATAAAATAAATGACAGCATTACAAGCATGATTCATCTTTAAAAGCTAAGTAATGAGTTACCACATTGGAGAATTCTTTCAACTTTATCTCCAGTGACTTAAAGTAACAATAATACTAATGATCTTATTACACTACACTATTATTATTATTATTATTATTATTATTATTATTATTATTATTATTATTATTATTATTATTATTATTATAATCATTTGTGCTTTAGCTCTGTAAGGATGAATATTATCCTAGATGATGCTTCAAAAACTTTCTAACTCTGGATTGCTATGATTCTCTAAGGCGAAGACAAGACTACATATAAAGGTCTAGATCAAATTATAATCAAGAGCTAATAGTTGTGGGTTGCCTGCAACAACAGAGGAAGTTAACAATCCACATGCAGCCTTAAAATGTCATATAATGAGAAACCAAGGTGGGTCAATAAAAATTTTAAGTCCTTGGACTCCTATGAAAATCAAGCAAAGTGACTGCCTGCCAAAGAAGGGTGGCAATGCACTTTGCAAAGATTCTTACACTCACATGGTGTATGTGAGTAGAAGTGGGAAACCTCTAAAACAGAGTAAGTATCGTGCTGATAAGAATGTCTAATGTTGGGGCCTCCCTGGTGGCGCAACGGTTAAGCGCTGCGCTGTGGAGCTGTCAGCAGCGGCGACACGAGTTCGACGACCGGCTGGGGAGATTCCCACATGGAATGGCAGACCTCTCCTGCCTCGCCCGCTGCTCCCCTCAGCAGTGTATTTCCATCCATCTAACTGTTCGGCTCCCCACTCTGTCTCTAGTGTACCCTCTCGCCGCCCCATGCCTCTGGCCTGTACCCCAGCTTGTATGCATAAATAAATAAATCTTTAAAAAAATAAAAGAATGTCTAATGCAAAATTTTAAGATATAATCCTACTATTATCTGTAAGATTGGTTTCCATATCAACAGTCTCACAGGTAACAGATCACTTTTATCCCCACCACCCCCCTCCCCAGTTGAGTCCTTCCCTAAAGGAAAAATCAGTAGAGGACAGAATCAGGTCAACTTCCTTCCGAACCCCCACCAGTTGATCAGATTTTCACCACCACCTTTTCAGCTAAAAAAGGACAGCCTATAAATTTGTGTTTTTTAAAATTCTAAACATGATAGAAATAAAATATTTTAACTTTCACCAATATGAGTTCAGACATTAAAAAATTTAAATGTTCCCAGAATTACTTAGGAGTGCTCAGAATTCTGTATTTACTAACACCTACTTTAAAGTACATTTTAATGAGCAGAGAACAGTCATATACAAATGCTTTCACAGATAAACACACTAGAATCAAATCTTATCTATGAATCAAATGCTAAAACATTTCAGAGCAATATAGTCCAAAAGTAACATTCCAGGAACTGTGAAAATAATGTGGCCTTCAGGCAACACTAATGAAGAAAAGGTTAAATGGCCATAACCGTATATATGTGCATCAGAGAATATTCAGGTAATTCTAGGATTTTTATCTGTATTATACTATCTATTTCACAGCAGTTGGTCTATTATTCCCTATCAAAATTGCTCAGTTTTTTAAATGAAATGAAGATTGCTAACTATGTTGCAATGAGCCACTACCAAACCAATTATAGTTAGTAAAGAAATGAGCTGTGACACTCTAGACTCTCTCTGCCTCTGATTTTCTCAATAAATGTATCTCTTATTTGCATAACCTTGGCATTACAATCTGAGTTTAATATACTGGCTCTCTTTAAGATAGGTATTTTTAAGTACAACCTGTAAATAATACATTAGGAACAAACATACTATGCAAAGAATAGCGTTTTTAACAGTGATAGAGTTACTAGTTTGCAGTCAATACTTTATCAAAGATAATTTAAAGCATTTTGAAGATTACTCTTGAAGGCTCGCACTTAGAAATGAATTCTATGTTAAATTTTTCCATAATACTAACCTGATGTTTCTGCTGCTGCTGTTTACTCGTGTTCCTCATGTACGTGTTATATTTAACTATATCTTGGCTCATATCATCTACTCTGTCCATCAGCAGCTGTAGATTCTTTCCCAAATGATTGCTGAAATATAAAATAAATATGCTGACACGTCATACTTTAAAGTTATAGTTCTGCTACTGCTCTAAACAGTTCTTAAGGTATTAAACTGCTCTGCTATTTTCCTAAAGAATGAAAACACGCGCGCGCGTGCGCGCGCACACACACACAGAGGCAGAAAAAAGATTGAGTTAGTTTGTTATTAAACCTTACTATTGAATCTTAACCAATCACAAAGGTTTTTAAAATAGTTCATTTCTTATTGTCAAAGCACACATATGCCAGAGCATACAAATTTAGTCACAATAAGTGACTGTTTTAATGGGTATGGGGTGATGTTAAACATATCTAGCAAGATTATCTGTAACATACAAGTTATGAACAACCATATTTAACCTAAATTCAGTATTCTTGAATCCTTTTTTCTTAATACTCCCACTATTACTACCTCAAGTTGCTGTTGAGAGCACTGAAATCAATATCCATTGGAAAAGAAGAACCATGTAAATATACTAAGACTTCTGGTACAAGATTCCTCTACTAGGTTCTATAAAAGCAAAAACAGCATTTATTCTGCAAAGTCAAGAGAGAGGAATCCTTTTCCTCTTGCCTTTCCTAAAATTTATAATAATTTTTCATACTTCCTTTCCTCTCTAGAAATTTCTGCTACAGCTCATTTACGAAAATCTTATGTGATATTAATGGTTAGTACCATAATCAATGATTTCTGTCAACTAGTTCCTACCACGATTAAAGTCTGCTACTACAATACATACTGCAAAAATAAACTAGCTGACAAACAGGAGTCATTCATTTCAAACATACTTATTAAGTATCTATTATGTTTCAGTCTCAGCTTTAGTAAGTATGGAAACAGTAGTGAATGAGACATTTGTGGTCCTTCACTGAGTTGGCAACTGACTGGGGGGAGAGGGAGGGAAGGGCGAGATACAGAGACTTAGTATGGTCAGAGTATCCCACTGAAGAGATGACAGGCTGAAAGCACAACACTGGAATGAATCAGCCATGCAAAAAATCTTATAGAAAAAGAAAGCACAGTGCTAACGGCATCATGTGGGTAAGAATTAGGCAGATAAAAGAGGCCTGGCACAGCGACAGTACAGTGTAGGTTAGGGAGGTCAGACAAGCACATATGGGAAGTCACTAGCTACACCATACGACAGCTTGTGTAAATGAGACCCCTCAAATCCAAAGTAAATGGTACCCTGGAACTGTACGTATTTGTGTCATGTTTTACCTTAGATTTCAAAATAATCACTTTGGTTGCTACGCAGAAAATAGACTAGAGAGTAGAAACCAGGATATCAGTTAAGAGTGTATTGTGGGGTGTTTGTATTGTACAAGGATGTGGAAAAACCGGAGCACTGAGACACTCAGTGGGAATAATATAATCTCTATGGAAAACAGTTTGGTGGTTCCTCAAAAAGTTAAACATGGAGTTACCAAATGATCAGCAAGTCCATCCTAAGTATATAGAGAACTGTAAGCATATGCTCACACAAAAAACATGTATGCATTATATGAACAGCTGCATTATTCAAGGTAAACGAAACTTTCTCCTAAAGAAGGGCAGAAACTGCGAAAATTTCTGTACTCTTTATGATGTATGACAGTAAATGTGAGACAAATGTAAAAAAATGATACAAAGGGTACTGCAAAATTTTTAAGTTATATTACAACTCTGCAAATATTTGTTAAGGTCAGTTTCCAAATCAACATAATAGCCAAGAAGTGGAAAAGACTCAAATGTCTATCGTAGGGTGGATGGATTAAATTATGATATTCATACAATGGAATATTATTATGCCATTAAAAGAATGATGTACTAATACATGAATGAAACTTAAAAACATTGTACTAAGTAAAAGAAGCCAGTTACAAAAGGCTACTTGCTGCATGGTTCCATTTACATGATTGTTCACAATATGCAAATCCATAGAGACAGAAAATAATTAGTGGCTCCCACTAATTACTAGGGGAATAAGGAATGCTCAGTGGGTATTGGGATGATGAACATGTTCTGGAATTAGTGGCAATAGTTACACAACACTGAATATATTAAAAACCACTGAATTTTACTCTGAGTTAGTTAAAATGGTGAATTTATGTTGTGTGAATTTTATCAATGTTTTCAACAAAACCACACATATGCACAAACAAAAAAATTGACTTTAGTATCTAGAGAGAAAGAGTGGTGGCTTGGCCTAGGATGGTGACAGTGACAATGAAGAAACACAGGCAAAACTGAAAGAGGAATCAAAGATGGCTCCTCATTTTCTGGCTTAAGCAGTTGACTGGTTGGGTATAGCATTTACAGAGAAAGGTAAGTATGAAAAAGAAACAAGTTGGAAATGAGTGAATGCAAACTCAGTCAAAATATGGATTCTATATGCATTTCATTTGTAACCTGAAGAAAATCAGAAAGTTTGCACTCTTTCTCAAATAGTGGGAAGAGGAGAAAACTGGTATGTGTGTAAATAAATTACCCTTTAATCTCAGTTCTGGCCCTACCTTTATGGCCTTGGCCCAGTGACTCAGTCTGATGATTTAATCTGTGTAGGAATCAAATGCTTTTTACAAATTAAATTTTAATTCATATTTATTTTACTCTATTATAAATGTGTGGATCATTTTTAATATTAAAATACTCCTTTAGAAACCAGATTAAGTATCCACTTCTGTTTTCTTCTAACTTCTTAATAGTTTAATTTCAATATGCCCATAATTAAGTGTTTGAGTAAATGGTACAAGTTTAAAGAAATGATTTATTCCTAATTAATTAGCCAAATGTCCCGATTCATGATTACAGCTATAATGCTTTCCAAATAACTTCAGGATCAAAATCTAACAATACTGTGTCCCCTCAAACCCATTCTTTCAACTCATACTTATTCTATTAGATACTAAAGATTAAATTATGCAAGACATTGTTGTACTCAACACATTCTAATGAGAAGAAAGGATGGCAAAGCAATACCACATAGTGATGGTAACTGCTGTAGCAGATGGTACAACAAAAGCATAAGATAGTTTGGCAGAATCAGAAGAGACTATATAGATTACCTGGCAGCTAAAAGCTGAGTTTCTGACAAGGTACTACAGACAAAGAAGGTGGGAAAGGACACTTTTACGCAACCACTAAAGAACTTGAATAGTCGAAACAATCTTAAGATACTGAATGAAGGTAACATGTTTGGCATAAAAAGTGTGATACGCTGAAAGAACTACAAGTAATTCAGTACAACAGTAGCAAGGAGAGGGGAAGACTGGTGAAAAACAAAGCAACTGAACTAAAATGATACAAAACAGGCACAGCACAAATAAAGTTCAGACTCTATTCTAAGGACAATAGGAAACTAGCCAAAAAATTGAAGCAAAGGAGTAGTATGACTATTCAATTTATATTTAGCAAGACAAGATCACTACAATGAAAGAAGAAAAGGTTTAAAGCAAGAAGTTAGGAGCCTGTAAAAGTGATCAGGTATAGAAATAATGAGGTTCACACCTAAGACAGCCAAAGACATGAAAAAAGATAGATGGTTTTAAGAAATGTACAGGGGAAGAGACAGACCCTGACGAACACTAATATTGAGGGTTGAACAGAAGTGAGTTTACTGTGCAGAATGAGAACTCAGAAGAACTGTAGTTTCATAGACTCCAAATAGACAATTTCAGGAAGAAGAGTTTATCAACGGTATTAAATACTTGGGTCCACAACATCCAGTGATAACGTAATAAGGAATCTCTTAATTTAGGGTGAGCTCTAAAAACAGAGAAGGGACAGACCATTGCAAAGAGTAAAGGATTAAGTAGAAAATGAATGTATATGGTGACAAGTAAAAAATTCTACTAAGAAATTTGGCTATTAAAAAAGGACAGGTATCCAGACTGGAAAGGAAGAAGTAAAACTATCACTAAATGTGTATGACATGATGTTACATATAGAAAACTCTAAAGACATCATGAAAAAACCGTAAGAAATAGTAAACAAATATAGTAAAGTTGCAGGTTACAAAAACAATAGACAAAATCTGTATGTTTGTATATGCAAATAATGACGGGTAAAAGAAATGAAGAAATCACTACCACTTACAATCACATCAAAAATAATAAAAATACCTATTAATAAACTCAACCAAGGAAATTAAAGACCTGTATCCTGAAATCTATGAAGATGTCAGAAAGAAATGGAAAGACATCCCATGCTCACGGATAAGAAGACTCAAAACTGCTAATATGGCCAATCTACCTAAAACAACATATAGACTGATCACAATCCTATTATAATCCTGATGCCATTTGTCACAGAAAGAGAACAAAAATATCCTAAGATTTGTATGAAACTACAAAAGACCTTGAATAGTCAAATTAACAAAAGCAGAGGTATCATGAGCCCTGACTTGAAACTATACTACAAAGCTACAATAATCAAAACAGTACAGTAGTAGAATTAAAAACAGACATATAGATCAATGGAATACAATGAAAAGTCCAGAAAGAGAGACCATATATGTAGATAATCAATGACAAAGGATCCAACAGCATACAAAGGAGTCAAGTCTCTGATAACAGAATATGGTAACCAGAGGGAAAGAACATTTTGGGGGACAGAAAGAGGAGGATCATTTGGTTGGTGATGGATGGTGATGGAATGTTTGGTGGTGGGCATGGTATGATATGTATACAGGTGCTGAGGTGAGAAACTGTATACCATAAACCTATCCAGTGTTGTAAATTAGTGTTATCTCAATAAATAAGAGGGAGTGGGAATGGGGGAGGGGAGGTGAAATAAAAGGTGAGATGATTAATAATGGCATGAAGTCAAAAGGTGCTCTTTCTATAACTCTGCTTATTACCTTTTTATGAGGGGGATTTTTAAATGTCCTTATTCAAAGAAAAGAATGCATAAATATTTAGAAGTTAAGTGTCATACTGGCAACTTACTTTCAAATGGTTCAGAACAAAAAATAGTGGCAGAGTGGGTGTAAATGTAGCAAGATATATAACTGATGACTCTAGGTAAAGGCTCATGAATGTTCCATGTTTCCTATTTTCAATTTTTCTTTTTTTTTTAAAGATTTATTTATTTATACATACAAGCTGGGGTACAGACCAGAGGTGTGGGGCGGTGAGAGGGTCCACCAGAGACAGAGCGGGGAGCAGAACAGGCAGATCAGAAATACACTGCTGAGGGGAGCAGCAGGCAAGGCAGGAGAGGTCTGCTGCACCATGTGGGATTCTCCCCAGCTGGGCGTCGAACTTGCATCGCCGCTGCTGACAGCTCCACAGCACAGCTCTTAACCGCTGCGCCAACAGGGAGGCCCCTATTTTCAATTTTTCTTAGGAGTAGAACATTTTGAGAATTTTTTTCAAATGGGAAAAATAAGTCACCAAAAGTAAAAGAAAAGAACCACATTTAGGCGAACTGCGGACATCTGAGGATGGAAGGCATAGAAGAACAAGTCCTGAAAAGGCAGGAGTGGCAGGATAGGACTAGCTTAAGCAGAGACAGTGATTACTTCATTTTTACCAACTAAGGCTCAAAAGTTTTATTAAATACAAGAATGTTACAATTAACAACATAATTAGTTGTTAAATAAGTCCTTTATGTTCTTAAGTGTACAAGGAATTTAAAGAAGGGAGAGATCATCACCAATCCCGTGACTGGGTGTTTCGAGGGATTGGCGGGGGGATAAACAGACATACTAGATAAAAACAAAGAACACTACTGTCTCGTGCATAGAAAGATCTATTAATTGTTCCCAGACCTTAAATGTTGGAGACTGACTGTGCTGATTTTATTAATGGGGAAAGGTAGTATTAGAACAGAGCATTCCTCTCCACCAAAAAAAATCTTTAATGTAAAGCAGTAATACAATATATTGCAGGTATGTGTAATTATAGTGAATGAACACAAGCACAGATATGTGAACTTTAAACATTTCATAACATTTCTATTACTATACTGCTCTTCAAAAATATATCCAATCAGATACTCAAAAATCTGTACAGTACAGGCCTTAAAGGGCAAAAGGAATTAACAATAATACATAACTATTTCACAGATAACATTCACAGGCAATCGGGTCCATTACCAAGAACAATTTTATGGGGATCTTTTCAGTACCAGTTCAACAAGAATACTGAAACAGAGAGTTATTGTTAGGAGTTTCCATAATACAGCCTTTTCTTTTATTGCCAAGGAAACAAAGAACTGAAAACAGATAACTTAACCAGATGTGAACTGAGACATGCATGATAAGTCTATTCTGGCCACAGTATCATTTTTTCCCTTTTTATCTTTAATGTATGATGCCTGCCTTAGTTTACTTTTAGAAGAGGAAATAAAAAACAGTATTGTTTTTTCATGTGTAAAAGGATGGTTTGTGTAACACATTGTAAAGGATTAATAAAGGTTGTTATGAAACCACCATTACTACAATTTCCATCTAATAAAATTAAAGATTAGATTTTTTTTTTAATGGAAAGGAATACAGCATGTTTTATTCTCCACATAGAACAAACTGATGAGGTAAATCGAAGAACCGGCACCATATATGGGTTGTGAAAAGTAAGGCCAAGCAACATATATAGGAGCTGCTTATGAATGATTTCTGATATAGTTTCTCAGAAAACTTTTTATGGCAACTGGCCCAACTACTATCATTGTACTACTAATGCAAAAAAATTAAAATTTGAAATGTATAAAGGTTATACTTCAGTCTTTTAAAATAGTATTATCCATTTGGGTCAATGTAATAGTCCATTAGTAGAAGCACTGCTTCAAGGTTGTTTCATTTATTCCTCTCAACATGAACATCAATTTACTTTTTGAATAACTTCACACGGAAAGCAAGGGGCCTCTCTTTCTAGACCATATAAACTACAGAAGATAAAAACCATTATGAAATATCTATCTAGATCTTAGTTGCTATGGAAAACTGGAAACATCTTTTTGCCCATTATAAATGCTGCTACAGACAGACATTACAGACCAGCTCATTGATAACATGAAAGCACAAATATGCCTCACCTGGTTTGCATGCTCAATAAAAAAAGCTCGAGAAAAGGCTAAGAAATAAATTATATAAGCAAAAGCTTTCATGTAGTCAATTAAACTTATCATGTAACTATACTTAATACATCAAATTTTAACCTTGCATACTGAAAAAGGTTCTTAACACGATGCTTTAAACACAGGTGTGCAGAGTGTGTCTGTAAAAGCAATAAGGAAAAAATATGACCTTTTAAAAGAGACAAATTAAAGAACTATTCTGAATACTTGTTTGAAAACAGTACAGTCTTTAATGCCAAATAAGCCCTGCAGCCTGGATGTAACACAGAGCAAACTGGTCTACCACCCAGTTTCCACCTTCGCCAGTAAAGACTTTCCAGCGGCCTCTGTGACGCATTCAAGCAATGCGACGTGGCGCTCCAACCACAGTCCTCCCCATGTAGAGCGTAGAGAACACTGGCTCTCTGGTCTCACTCGTCTTATACTGAAGAAGTACAAACTTCATATTGTTTGGTACAAGCTTTTATCTGAGATAACTAAAAACCTGATAAATAACGAGCTTCTGCTCCAAACTGATTGCTTAAGAAAATATACCTTGTTTCCTTCAGTTATTGAACAAATGCATTTGACTAACTGACTTGCTCTGTCCATTTAATCTGCTGTAACCGTCTCTCACTGAAAAACAATCACTAGGTTCAAGCTTACAGGATATTTAAGCGTGAGCAGCTATAGCTCTGCTCATATTTCTGTTATAAGTAGTAGATGGGGACAAAAGGAATATTACTTCCATGAAGGAAACGATCTGTTCTGAAATACCTCACTTAGCGTTTTACCAATAAAATAAATAATATCATAGCAACTAGATAGTGAAAGCGGTCACACTGAAGGAAATGATGTAACTACTGTCTAAGAGAGCAAAAGCCAGTGTCGGGTTCAAGAAAATTCTCATTTCAGTTGAAAATTCAAAGTGGAAGTTTACTACTAAAAGAGGCTGCATCTGAACAAGGGGATGTGGCACCGGTAAAACAAAGAAGCATTTTTGTTTTTCTCCTGAGCATTATTAAATATCCAGACATAGAACAGTAGGCCTCTGAGGACAGTATACAATAAATAAAGTTGAGTCAAATAAAGAAACTTCCCCCATGGGCATTTACCATATGAAAGCAAAAATAATACAGCAAAGGCAGCAGAGGGTTCTTATAACGGGAGCTATTAGTATTCAAACACTGTTTCAGTTTATCAGTTTGGCGTTTTTCCTGGGATCTTAGCAGGGCCGGACAAGTACTACATGTTGTTACATATGTCTTAGTAACCTCAAAATGTGCTCAAGTAGTTTTTTTTTTTTTTTCTTGCTTCATAGGTTAATAATTCTAAGTAAAAGAATCTTTTACAGAAAGTGATAAAAAGGGACTTTTCATTCGGCAGGGTCACTTACCTGCTAGCAAGACTGAGCAATTCATGTTTATCTGCTACGGCTGACTTCTTCTCAAGCTCCCACATTAGGACGTTGATCAGATGTGAATTTTTAATTACAATCGGCACTTCTTCAAACATGTACTCAAAGGTGATACTTGCCTTTTTCAATCTGTGAAGCATGTTAAAAATACGTTAGTCTCGTGGTCAGAAGTGTGTGTTAAATTGACTATTTCATACATTTTCCCTAATTACAGGCCCTCTCCGGGAGCTTTGTTTCATTTAGCATTCTTAAAAAAAGGGAGAGAAACTAAACTTCTACAGTGTCAAGCATAACTAGAGTGATTTGAATAAGTGAAAATGATGCAAATTTGTATTATAAGCAAATTCTTGCAAAAATTTAAACTTCTTTCTTTGTAATCAGGTATCTTCAAAACTTCTTCGATACTAAAATGTATATGTCATAGGAAGTTATGCTATACAATCTACATCTAAAACATTTCAAATAAAGCAAAGAGCTAGGGAAAAAAAATTCCAGTTCTTAGAAAAGTTTAAAAGCTTACTTGAACTAAAGAGATTAACACCAGCAGAGCACTCATAAGCTATTCCACATTCAGTGGTTCAAAACACAGCAAGAATATAGCTGCTCAGAGTTCAGGTATAACTACCATACCCAGGAAACGTCTGAGAACTAACTCTTCTTTGTACCTTATTTTCTTTAGGATTCAGTGGAAAACAGTGTGAACTGTCTGTCCTACATGAATTAAAAACAATTTTGATACAATAAGAAATAAAAATTCCTATAATTAATAGAAAGAATTCTGAATGTTTAAAACAAAAATGTTGATGTAAATACCCCAATGTCATTATGCAGGATCACAAAATGCTTTATCAATTAACTTTCTGCATACCTGTCATCCATAAAACATCCAAAAAGTCACATTCCTTATGAATCCTTAAAATATCTTTCCAACCCTCCTCCCGGAACTCAAAAAATAAGATACACAGCACACAAGTGCTCTGACACAGAGTTAACAATCTGACAGCAGCCATCAGGAGTTCCATCTCCCTTTATTTAATCATGTATTTCTTCAAATACAGTAGCTAATTGATCCCCACTTTAAACGAATTCATCCTTGGGAGAACAACAGAGGAGACATTCCACAGAGAATAGTTTAAACATGGAAAAAGAGACGTCAAGTGGCACTCGGCCATGCAGGAAACGTCTACTGTCCACATGGCAAAAGCATTACCACAACAGCACACTGGATTCAGTGACTGTGGCAAACGAAAATCTTCAAAAAAAAAAAAAAAAAAAGACACCCAATTCCTTACCACATGCCTCATAGACCTACACACACTTACGCTTCAGGAGAAAAGTCCTTCTCTTTACAAACTTCCATCAGTTTAGGAGTCAGTCTGTATGCCTTCAATGAGAGAGATCCTTGGGCAGTTTTTATGGGATCTCAAATAAGGAAAAGAAAAAGAAATAACTAAGACTCTTGTCACTGCCGGTGCTCAAATGACACGGGTCTAAGGCACATTTTATTGCTTATATGCAACCTTGGCAAAATAAAGATCAAAATAATCAGGACACAATTTAAAGCAGATTCAAACCAACAGAGCAAATAGTAAGCAAAAATTTAGGAAGTTACCATCCTACTTATAATAAAATAACCTCTTTCCTGAAGTAAAAACAGAAGATTCAAAGTACAGTTATTTTCCATCTATTCTTCAGATAGAACCAGTAATTTTCACAAAAAATTAAATATCCATGTCATATGCATTTTATCTAATTTTTATATAATTAGAGACACTGATGAATATTAAATATGAAAATTCACTACATACATTTAGGTAGCTCTTCAGTCAATTAATTTAAAATGAATAGCCCTGCAAACAAAATTTATCTACCCTAGTAATCACAGTTCAAATTTCTTATTTAAAACAGATTTTATAAACAAAACCACTTAAGTCAAAGTGCTATCACAAAAGCGTCTTTTTAGTTTTAGTGAAGCTGATTTTGTCAAAACTAACTGCTTAAACACTCCATGAGTAAGGGAGCTTAGCACTTGCTGCCTGATAACGGCTCTGGCATGCCAATATTCGCCTAAAACCTGTGTTAACATTCATGTTGTCTGAAACTTAACACAGTGAAACTTTTAGCAATAGGTGATAAAATGAAAACCAAAATAGATTGAAACAAGTGGAAAATTCATCAAGGTCTGATGATGCAATGTTTCCAGCCAATATAAGTACACTTTAACAACTTGTTCTTTACTGTAATCCAATTGTTAACATACTGAAACAATTTGGGGGCAGCTCATAAGATTGATCGTATTCATTAGTATTTTTTCTGACAGATACTCAGGACGTTACATTTACTTCTCAGCTGGAAACTATATGCAAGTCTGCCAGATATGGCAAACTGTGAGTGTTTGGGGAGGGGGAAGGCTATAAAGCTGTTAAATTGCCTACAGTTCTGATACAGCACAGAACATCTGGTCTGGAGAGCTTGAGGAAACACCATTAAATAGGACGAAAAGAAAAAAATCTTTGTGCTAAGAAACAGTCCAGGTTTTGTACGCTGCTGTCAGAGGTATAAAAAAAAAAAAAACTTGGCACGCCGTGTTATGATTGGTCAGTCACGTACAGAGCCAGACACTCTAGCAATCGGGGTTTGTTAGACATCTGGTCTAGTTCCACCAGCCCCTTCAAATGAGGGAGGGGAGATGGAGGAATAAAAATGAAGCAGCTACTCCAGCATTCCAAAATGTACACATCAGGGCTCTGATAGCAAGAAAAATAAACAGAAAGAAGGAAACCCTGTCTAGACTTAGCTGCTGCTGAGGCTGCTGCAGAAACAGGGCTGGTATTTACTTGAGAAGGTCTGCCAGGCTGCTCTTAGAGGCAAAAAGACAGAAAGCAAAAATAGCAGTAATAATACTAAGGGAATAAAATAATAATAAAGGAACCTCCTACTAACCGTAAATGAGAACGACAGATTCTTCAATGGCATGTTGGTAGCTGAACTGAGAATCCAGGAGCGCCCGTGTGACGAAGGAGCCATAGTATGTGGACTGATACCAGCCCACGTGGAGATGGTCAATATTTACATGGCGAAGGCTCCTCATCATTTCCATCTGATACTGGACTGGATGAGGGAAGAAGGGGATAAAAGAAAAGCTATTTAATAATGCCACTGATATTAAAATCAAGTCTGTCTGGAAACATTCATATGTAACTATTAGTTGAAGCAAGCAGGTTTCCAGATTTAAAATGCATTCAGTTCACATACAAAGACAATAAAATCAAGCTTTCAGACGATCTGGGACTCCGCTTTTGTTTTCATTAATGAAAATACATTTTGTAGAAAAGGAATTAAAACAAAAATGTCATTATAAACAAGGAATAATTTATTAAATGTAGTTTCCACCCCTTTTTAAAACTCTAAAATTAATAAATGTTTAAGAAAAATTTGTGTAATTACTAAACTGGTTGATTATAAGAAGTTTCATTTAAAGAGAGAATAGTTATCATTTGAATGTAAAAGCTGAAATAGTTATCAACATCTTCTTCAATGCATATTTTAGTACTAACAAGTCAAAGCCATCAAGAAATTAATGAGGAAACAATTAACAACCACATTATTTATATATGAACAGGATATACAGGCTGTTGCTGATTTAAAATATAAGAATTCATTTTTTGCCTTCATCTGGTGCCCCCTGCTGTATATGCTAAACTTTAAGGAAAGAATTTTTTTTTCTTGTCTGTGTGCTCCTTTGTGTTAACAAACACCTTTTTCACTGGAATAGTTATATTTTAATCACCATGTATAGAAAGCAAAAGTTGGATGACTTACTTTTTGTCAAATTAATGACTATTATGTATATTAATTTAAACAGTATTACCAGAAAAAGAGGTACAAAATGACAATATAAAAAAATTTAAAAAGCAATGTAGCCTAATGAGTAGCAAATATTTAATACAAGAGGAAGTATTAAAGTCAACATAATATCCCAGCTATTTCAATTAGAGTGAATACATGCCTATGTTGAGTAAATGTATCTGCTTAACTTGGAATCTAACCCATTTCATTTTTAAAACTCTTAATCGGGTTTTAGTATAAGTAAAGTTATATGTCTGACATTTCCTTGGTTATAGAGCTATGGTTTTACAAAGAAAACAAGACTCAGGATCATAAAGTATAACAGAACTTTCCTCAGATGGACACAGTTTTATTTTTCAACACTTGTTACTAAGCAAAGAAATTATAAATCTGCTTGGAAAAGTTATATTTCTCATAGTAAAAGATGGCAGACAACTTATCAACTACTCAAGTACTCCATGGTTATTATTATTATTATTATTATTATTTTAGTTTTTCATCTTCTGTACCACATTGACTTTTTAATATTATTCTAAAATCACTGATTTGGCTAATGAATTTTAACCAAATTTAATTTATAGAAAGTCCCAGTATCATAAATATGAGCCAGAACTAAACTTACGATTTATTTTAAGACGATAGGGAAGAGAGATGGGGGAACAATTTCAAGCAATTGCCACGACAAATGTGAATTTTTAATAATTTTTTAAAAAATCAGTATCTCCAGAACAACTGTAAATGTAGAATTTAGCTGTAATACTGCAGAGATCAGATCCTCCCAACTTACACTAGAAGAGGAAAAAAGACTTTGAATCTCAAGATCTAGGGCTGCCATGCCAGTTCTGAGGCTTCTCCCACGGTGTAGCTTGCTGACCCTTCTCTGACACCCACTTTTTGCATCTCCAAAAAATATCTGCCAGTCAAATGCTGTGACTCCACAATGTTCACTGAGTATGCTAAGCAGCGATTTTTCTATAAACTAACGCAGGGTCTCCAGGAAGCATTAATACTTACAATAAAAATACACTTCTGTGAAAAACATCCTGCAATCTCTGGTCAAATAGTCTGAATACAACACATTTTATAGTTACATTTTTGGGATGATTAAAGAAAAAAAAACCTCCAAGGTCAGTAGCAAAGCTCCAAATTCCTTTCTTTAGCCAGAGTCTTACCTACCTTATAGTCCCTTGGATAAGAATGAAAATGAAATATTTCTCTCAGCTAGGGAAAAGTAAGGGACAGGATGAGGCCTGTGGAGTTACCAGTTACAAGGTGTGCATTTCTGGGAACTGAGGAGCGCCTATTATCAGTGGTGGGGGTGAATAACACCCATTCTCTTCTACAGCTTAGAACATCAAGACACACAAGATTTTACATGGCTTTAATAAAAACTAATTATATAAATGTAAGGATTAAGAACAATGACAGATGAACTGATAAAACGGCTTCTGAAAATCTACAATCCACTGGAATTCATTACTACATGCAAAAATAAGCGCTGGGCCCTTTTCTATGTGAAATTTCAAATAATTCTCTCTTGCTTGGACTTATCACTTAAAACAGAAAAAAACAACTTTAACTCAGAGGGAAAAGGCTCTAAAAGGACTGCAAGCGATCCTTGAAAAGTGAAGATAAAACGCCTAAGAACTCCACAGTGAAGCTGAGGTGCTCTAAGGCCGAAACCTCACCAGAACTACTCACGTGCAGCTCCAATAAACACAGTTTAAAGAGGTCATCTTGATTTAATATACGTTTTTTTCAATTAATTCATCATTTTTTTTTAAACAGTATATTTTTTTCTTATCTCTGCAGACTTTTAAATCAGTGTCCTCATTCCAGGGTTGGTGCAGACATGACCCTTCACCCACATAGTTTTTTGAGACCCTCCCCCAGTTCAACTTTTAAAAAAATACAAAACTCAAGCCAGCAAAAGCACCCTGGTAAACCTAGGCCAGGATAAGACTTGCACAGCAGGCGACCCAAGAAACTCAAACCCGCGCCTTGTCTCTGAGCAGCAAACATCAGTCAACTGATCTGAGCCACCGCACCAGTTGACACCTATTTACCCCTCTGGCATATGACAGGGACAAGGAAAAAACCTTAAAATGGAGACAATCAAGTCAATTTTACACAGGAAATAGTGGACAGTGATTCCAGACTCTTATCACCCAGGCAAATGCCACTGCTTTTGTGCCTTTGCTAGTTATCCTGGGGGTCGTGGGGTATACTGCGAGTGGGAAGGGAAGGCAAAGCAGGCGTGCACAAGGGGCCCAATTTGGCTGTGAAATCCAGGTACTGGCGGCAGGGAAGGGCTCATGCTATCTGAAAGTGACAGTGACAATGTAGTGTCCCAGGCCACAGGATCTGGTGAGTAGGAGGTGGTGTCACCGGCCTTCCCATGCCTAGCTCAGCCTCACTTCCTGAGGCTAGAGTTGTAACAAGAGGGGGTAAAGATATGGCTACACAAAGAGAAGGTTCACTCTATTTAGGGAGCCCCTCACACCTTAGAAGGAAGAGAATGATGGAAAAAGAAGGAAGAGAAAAATGGGCCCTCTCCTTCTGAGAAAATGCCCTAACTCCCTGCTGCAGCTTTAAGGCAGAGCAATGAAGTAAGAAACAAGCATTTACTGGCAACTTTGCACAGCTGGTTCTGGGTTAGACATGCTTTTGTTTCTGTTCTAAAGTTCTCATATTTAACAGAAGCCCAAGCAGCAATTTCAACCAATGATATTTGCTTCTTAGTTAGTGGCTGAATATTACTAAGGAATTTCCCCAAAGATAAATAGCAAGGGGAAAATGTTTTTGAAGGACTATTTAAAAATGGATAATATTCAACAGAAGAACTCAGGATTGTGCAGCGAAAAGTTTAGGAGAAAACCTTTTAAACATGTTTTGTTTAAAAAACAAACACCCTACAAAGGAGAAACTGCAACAAATGAATTTCAAAGACAAATTGGTAGTTAGGACTAAGCCAACTCAAATTACTAATACAAAAGTCACACTTACATGCAGTTGAGGGAACGCTACAAAATTTAGAAGGATTATAAAATGAACTGAAGTTTCATAAATCTCTTCAACCTCTACAATTGTCTTAATTGGCGAAGTCTCCCCTCCCAAGCAAAGGAGAGGCTGGTTTACAACACTAAATAACTATTCGAAGTTTGGCACCAGTATATTCATATTCACTTTTTCCAGATATCCTCTTTGCAAAACAGTCAATTTTAAATTGCCTAAAGCTAAAACTGTCTTAACTGAGGCAGGCTGCCCAATAACGATTCCTTTCAAAAACCCACCATATTTGTTGGGCTTTCTCTTGTTTTATCTCCAAATATG
This sequence comes from Scalopus aquaticus, assembly GCA_004024925.1. NCBI lineage: Eukaryota > Metazoa > Chordata > Mammalia > Eulipotyphla > Talpidae > Scalopus > Scalopus aquaticus. The sequence goes on along the minus strand of PVIJ01000019.1, from coordinate 9,869 downwards.
AAAATACTGAAAATAATATGTTGTCTTCTATTTAAATGCTATATCTGTGGTTACACTGGCAAACAACCAAACAACAATTTGAGTTTTCCTGAAGATCACTGGGAAGAGCAATAGAGTAGAAACTTTTCAGTTTAGTAATTAACCAGCATTTTCACCTTCAATTCTCTACCCTCCTTTTTGAAATCATCTTTTTGAACTTTATTAATTTAATTGAGTCCTTGTAAAATACAATTTCTCAGTGAAAACAGGAACAAAGAATTGCCACAGTTGGCAAGCCTGCAAATAGCTGAAAGTAGAAAGTTAAAGCTACAGCATACTCTAAACCTTAAGATCTGTCTGGCAGATAAAGAAAAAGTGTTATAGTTGGCGTATTAAAGAACTCTTATAGGACAAGTAACCTAATTTAAGTTTCAAAACTCAACGACAATTTAATGGATGCAGTCATTTAATCATTTAATACTGTATCAAACAAATCTAATTATTTTAACATATAATAGAATTATATTTAAAAAATACATAGATACACGGGGGGAGAACTAAGCATCAGGAAGAAAACTAGTACTTAGTGAGCACTTACTACATTAGGCTTCAGCCTGCAAAGCGGTTTACATATGTTATCTGACTGTATTCCTCACAAGAACACCAAATAAGCTAATCATGATTATTGAAATCCTTTTAGAAAAGCTGTTTACCACAGCTTGTAAAGTCGCAGAACTCAATCTGACTTCAAACTCGCTGACTCCACAGTCCAGGCAACCAACCATTTACAGAATTTCGTCTCTATTTGTAAAGTGTAAATAAATGATTTTTGAATCTTTAAAGTGTAATACACATAACAAAAATATACAATTTCTAGGTTTCAGAAACCATAACTTGTGCATGTACGATCACTAAATTAGCCATTAATTTACCACCAACAAAATTTTAAGTAGTGATTAACTACCTTCAAAGATTTTTAAATGTCAAAGTCCGTATCACAAACACGCAATGGAACTCCTTATTATTTGAAACTTATGCCCAGACTATTCTGTAATAAGATTCTGAGTCTATTCGAAAAAGACCTGCACAAACACATCAAGTAAGGAAACAAGAGACCAGACTTAGGACATGCTCTTTGCAGCCAAGAAACAAACTAAGCTCAATCAAGAGACACAAATGGCTTTAAAAGGAAGCAAACAAACAAAGGCCCACAACTTCCCTAAAACAAATCAATGATTTCAACAAACATGACAGGGAAGAGGCATTCATTAAAATCTCTTTTCTGTTCCAGCAAGAATGTTAACTTAAGTAGGACTTTTAAGAAAATAATTATAAGCTCCTTTCCCAGCAGCAGCAAGGGACACCAGTGAGCACCGACAAGCTAAGCGTGGTGGCTCTGCCCCATTATTTAACAAGACAAACTATTCTGTGCTTTCCTCTTCATATCAGACTCTCTGCCAAGTCACACATACGTTTCAGGCAGCGTTCAAAGTTAGCAGCAGATGTACATTTAGGCAAACAGAATGTGCATTTGGAAAAAAGGAATTAAATAAGAGTCTACTTTGGATGAAGAGAACTAGGGTGTATACATCTTAACGTTTCCATAATCTCTTCATCTAGCCTGCATTACGTACTCACCTTTTTTCCCCCCCAATTAATGCATCTGTTATTAGATCCACTCCTGTGACTGCTTAGGGATTTTGCTAACAGTTCAATTTTTCACAATAGTGTCCAATATGAATTCCATCCTACCTAGACTAATAAACTCTATTTTAAAAGAATTAACAAAAATACTACTTTTCTTAAAAATCAAACATTTTAAAAAATTGTCTCGGTAGTTTAATTTTTTTTAAGTGCTTATGATTTCTGAAAAATAATTTCTGTTAAATGACCAACTGGGGATAAGATGATGATGGGGGAGGGGATTTTACTCTACCTTTTAAAACTAGCAAGAGCTTTCAAAATGTTGGAAATCAGGATAATGAAAGACTTTAATGTTTAAGATGTCTTTTAAGGAATAAACTGTATTATTCACAGAAAATAACATGTGAATCCTGTAACAAATTACCACTGTTATCTTAACCAAATAATGAAACACAGCCAAAGGATCCTATTTCTTTGAGGTTATGAGGATTTAATATACAGAGATTTATGTCCTTGGTCGTGAAAACACAAGCACGTAAGAGGATGATAGAGCGCAACTGCTCAGTTAGTTGTATGTCATATGAGCTCTTTTTATACCAGCAAAATAAACTCACCGGGCTGGGACACCTTTGACGCACAATGAAAATTCTCTCTTAAAGAACAACCTACAGCCTACTGCTACCTCTTGTTACAATTAAGAATATGGTGTGTTCAGACCAAAGGAGCATCTCAGAAAACCATGCACTTCATATGATGTAATAACCTCTTTCAAGAGGACAGGTCTAACACCTTTGTCATATTTGCAGCTATGTATCACGTACTAGATTAATGCTGAAACAAAGTGAGATGCAGAGAGCACCCATGTATCCAGAGAGATCTCTTATCCTACCATGTTCATAATAGACATGAAGTGACTCACATTAAAACACAACCAATAAAATAAAAATCAGGGAAAGAATAAATTAGAATTTAGAAAGTGGAAATTGAACTTAAGGTAGAGGAGCTGAAATATGAAGTAAGCAATAGATATTTGGATTAAAATATACAAATTTAACTCTGAGCACTCTGGCAATCAAAGCAAAAGGGGAAATAAGATCATATTACCCAAAGGATCGAAGATTTTTCTTAGTATTCAAGTTTTTGTGTTGCAGTTTCAAAGAAAAATGTGTGCAATTTGATAAATAGAAGACACTTCTATAACAGAATAATCACATTTGATTTACCTTTCTATAAATCTTGGGTTCTTTTGATGTAAAAAGGAGAGTGGCCTTATGAATACGTTCAACAACACGGAAAACAGTCCATACAAGTTATTTTAAAAAGGGGAAGGAATTACCAAAATGAATTAATAGTTTCATCCTGTGTGAAACTACCCATCAATTCAAATCCCAGTTGTCAAAAACCAAATGGGATGCATCCAGTAACGAGCACTAAATATTCAAAACAGAGAACAGAGGATCCTCTTTAGGGTACTGTTTCCAGCATACAAACTTGTTTGCTCTGAAACCATTTACTGAGCAATACGTGTGCTGGGAGTCTGATAGAGTCATCGTGACATCATCTTCCAACAGGAACTCTCAATGAGCTATAGTATAGTTAATGCATTTCTCTCTCTCGGACTTCATTTCCTCACCCAGAAAACGGAGGTTTCAACTTCCTGCGAAATGATGACAATTTTGGAGACTTACCTCCAAGTCCCGATCAGACGGCTCCTAGCTTAGCATTTTCAGGGGGAAATTCCATAGGTACAGTACACTATGAAGGTGTAAACTGACTTCATCCATCCCACCCTCCAAGTCTACCCATTCTATGTTTTCTCACTCAGTGAGAGGCACTCTGAGTCATCAATCTTGACTATTCCCACACTCAGCTCATAAATTCATCTACCTACTGAAATCTGTTCTCAAATTTATTTTCTTCTAGGCAAAAATCATTTAGAATGTTTCTAAAAATTTTAAATGATATGGAAAACTTCTAGTGAAATGCTGGGGGAAAATATTTATAGAATAAATATAGGACTCTAAACCATGTATGTAAGTGTCAACATGTAAACGACTTGGGTTCCCCTCTCACAAGGAGAAAGAAGCATGCTTAAAGTGGTAATAGCAATAATTCTCTAGGGGGTGAAATCATAGATGATTTTTGTTTTCTTATTCTTATTTTTCCACATTTTTTGGGAAAAGAATTGTGCAATACATGTATATTAAAGGAATACATACACAAGTATGCATAGAATTGTCTAGTGCCTATATTCATCACAATCACCAAATACCTGCACACCGCAGTTCCTAAAACATATTGCGGGAGCAAAGGATAGGACAGAGTACCAAGCCACTCAGAATCTAAGTAGCCAACCTAGTCTGAATATGGTATGGACTGAATTGTAAACCACCTAAAATTCTTAAAGTCCTATTCGCCCATGTAATGGTATATAGAGATGAGGACTTTGGGAAGTAACGAGGTTCAGTTGAGATCCTAAAGGTGGGGTCCTTACGAAAGGATCGATGCCCTTGTAAGAAGAGACATACCAAAGCTCGCTTTCTGTGTCTCACCATCTACAGATAATACTGTACTCAGGGGGCCTCCCTGGTGGCGCAAGGGATTAAGTCTCAGCACTATGAAGCTATCTGCAGTCACTGCAGGACGAGTTCAATCCCCAGACAGGGAGATTCCCACATGCGCAGCAGACCTCTCCTGTCTTGCCCGCTGCTCCCCTCAGCAGTGTATTTCTGATCTGCCTGTTCTGCTCCCCACTCTGTTTCTGGTGAATCCTCTCACCCCCTGCACCTCTGGCCTACACACCAGCTCTTGTATGCATAAATAAATAAAAATAAACTCTTTAAAAAAAATACTGAGTACCCAGGCCATCTCACGGCACAGTGAGACAGCGGTCGACTGCAACACAAGTAAACAGCCCTCATTAGATACCAACCCTGCTGGCTCCTATCTTGGGCTTTCAGTATCCAAATCAGCAAAAATTAAATTCCTGTTGTTTAATCTATGCAGTCGATGGTATTTTGTTAAAGCGCTGAGCTAAGATACCAACTTTACCACATATATTCCTTATGTAATCTAGGACAAATTATTGCAACCTACGTCTCCTCTGCTGTAAAGTGGGAGGGCGAAAAAGCTTCCGACTTTATAAGGTAGGTAAGAAAATTAAATGAAACCATTCACAAGAGCTTGGTGTACTGAATAATCTCAAGAAGAGCTCAAAGGTTTCACCATCCCCCATTATACAGAAATGCTATTTAGAATCCAGAGGTTATAGTACCTCTATGAGCCAAAGGAAAACTTTCTGGACAATTAGGGTTGACTGATTTGGTTGCCAAATGTTGTGTAAACTACCCCTAAACATTCATATTGGAGTAGGGGGAAACCAGAAAAATGGGGGAATAGAGCTTATATACGTGGCTACAAAAAGAAACTATGAATTTGTAATATCCATTACATGAAATAGAATTCATGTGTACAAATATGAGTATGATCAAAAAACAATCTACCAGGTCCTTCTTGGTGGCGCAGGGGTTAAGTCTCAGTGCTGTCAAGCTATCCACAGCCACTGCAGCATGAGTACGATCCCCTACCAGGGAGCTGACCCACAGGGCACAGCAGACCTTCTCCTGCTCCCCTCAGCAGCGTATTTCAGTAGATCTGTCTGTTCTACTCCCCACTATCTCTGGTGAATTCTCTCACCACCACCACCCTCACACCCCTAGTCTATATCCCAGTTTTTATATGCATAAATAAATAAAAACAAATCTTTAAAAAAAATCTTCTATGAAAAAGGACTGCAAAAGGAAAAAATACTTCTTAGATACTAAAACTATAAGCTAATTATATTCAGTACAATAAAGAACAGATTCAATAAAGAAAGAGACAAGCTACAGAAATTAGATTTCAAGAAAAGGTAATCTTGGATGTTCTATTATTACTGTGTATATAACAATATAATTGCATTGTACTATATAAGTTTCTATCTCCTGATTCCATTTATAACTCTTCCAAAGAAAGGAAATAAGCTTCCTACTCCCCTCCCCAACTCCGACAGGTAGCCTTAAAAATAACACTGAAAATGGGCATGAGGATAAGACGGAAGAACAAGCAGCAGTGCCAGTTTGTGCAGGGGGCTGGGTAAAGGTTATTGGAAACACTGCCCAGCAAGTGAAGTAGCTAAATTGAATTAGAGATAACAAACCGCTTTATAATCATCTATTATGTCTATCACTTAGTGGGATGATTCACTCCAGCAGCCTGACTGTCCAAAAATAATTTCCTTTACCTTTAAATATTAGGACAGTTGGATAAGAATGCCAATGTTAAAGATGCTATAAGAAGTCTGAGGGATATGATCTTGCAAGGATCTCCTGAACTGCAAACTAAGGAAAGGTGAAAGCAGGCAAAAAATGCAGTGACAGGAGTTGTAAAAAAGTAGAGGTAGAAGGACAAATAACTTCTTACAGATTATTTAGATCAGTGAAACCTAAGCACTAAGAACCACACTCTCCACCCACCCCTTCTTGTCCCCTCCTCTTTTGCTTTACACCTCAGTTTATCTAAACCTATTTTTATAGAATAAGGACTGTAGAGGTCAATGCTGAGAAAATGGTCATGCACAAATTCTCATGGCAGTCACAATAAATCTGAAGTTAGAAAACCTGTGAATTGTTTTTATTTATCTATCTGTCTATCTATCTGTCTGTCTGTCTGTCTGTCTGTCTGTCTGTCTATTTATGCATACAAGCTGGGGTACAGGCCAGAGGCGTGGGGTGGCGAGAGGGTTCACCTGAGACAGAGTGGGGAGCAGAACAGGCAGATCTACTGAAATACACTGCTGAGGGGAGCAGCGGGCAAGGCAGGTGAGGTTTGCCGCGCCATGTGGGAATCTCCCCAGCCAAGCGTCGAACTCACACCGCAGCTCCCAATAGCATCACAGCACAGCATTTAACCACCTTGCCACCAGGGAGGCCTGCTGTGAATTGTATTTAATAAGGTCAGGTTATTTTTCCTGTTGTAATGTTCTTTTCCCAAAACCTTATGTATATGGACTTTTGTGGAGAGGTTCAAAGCTTTCATCAAATTCTCAAAGGGACTCAAGATCTAAAAGAGAGTTAACAAGTACTGAGACATAGTGGAGAATAAGACAAATTTGGTTGTGGGTCCCAAAAAACTTTCTACTCCTCTGTATGTAAGTGGGAGGGGAATGGGTGAAGAAATAGAGAAGTCAGGTGTGGGGCAGTAATCAATTCAGTTCAGGCAGCCAAAGAGAAGCACAGATAACACTAAGAGCGACACAAACACACTATCAGGAAGGATAAGAATGAGAGGCCCATGGTCTAGAGAAAATCCCAGCTTTCAGTAGAAGACACAACAGAACAAATCACTCTCAGCCTTGTCCTACAAATTTGAGGAAGTTCACCATGGAGAAAGCTAGATGGAGGCATCACCTAAACTACTTTGTGATTATGACCAAGAATTCTAGAGATGGATAAAAGAAAATACACGCCTCTACCCACAACCTGATATGACTAGGAGTGGTCATCCTAACAGAGGAACCGCTTCTGTATTTGAGAAAAATACACGCTTGGGGATGGGGATTGGCCACTATCAAAAATGTTGTAACACCAGGCTTAACACAAACTGTACTCAGCCATGTTACAAATGTATATTGGAGGGATCCAGTTCTACCCACACACACTAAAAAGCATCCTCAAGCAACTTACTGATCCTGTTATCTTTCAGGGTTTTTTTTTTAAAGATTTATTTATTTATGCATACAAGCTGGGGCACAGGCCAGAGGTGTGGGGCAGCGAGAGAGTTCACCAGAGACAGAGTGGGGAGCAGAACAGGCAGATGGACGGAAATACACTGCTGAGGGGAGCAGGGGGCAAGGCAGGAGAGGTCTGCCGCGCCATGTGAGAATACGTGGGAATCTCCCCGGCCAGGCGTCAAACTCATGTAGACGCTGCCGACAGCTCCACAGCGCAGCGCTTAACCGCTGTGCCACCAAGGAGGCCCCATCTTTCAGGGTTTTTACACAGAGATTTCTAGAGGCCATTACCAAGACTTGTCTAATCAGTTGCTACAGTGTAATCCGAAACTCCTGAAGATGATTTTCTATGGATGGCCTCTTGAATGAGAGAGGAAGATGAAACAAAGTGAGCAGTGGGATAAAGTGAAAACCACTGAAAGGCAAGAAAATTACTACAAAAAATGTTTGAAAGCTACAAAACAGTTCAAATAATTAGCTTTCTCAATTGACAGGCAGTATCCTGCCCAATGGTGGAAATAGAATTAACCTCTATGAGCTATGCTGATAGAAATAAGCTGCACAACTATAAATAAATATGCAGGAATGCACAGATAAATATTAAGGAAAGAGCACCTCTGTTTTACTTTCTCTGATCCCCAGTCCCCCAAAAGATAACTGTCCCTCACTGCAGGGTCCACAGATACTGAGCAGTTTATGCTGAGGCTTTTGAGTCCGTGCCAAAGCAGATGAAACAATACCGGGCTGAAAAGCTACGTCTAATCAGAGTATTTTTCAATGTTTCAAAGCATTGTCAAACCAGGTAATATCAGCTTGACAAAAACAAAACCCTCTTATCCCCAAAGGATATATATCTTTTCCTTACAGAAAAGATTATAAAACTCAGATAAAGGCATTCCAAAGGGCTTACAGATGTATCCTCCTTAAATTTGGGAGGGAGGTGTCTTAAGTAACAAATTCATACCTTTGTTCCTTCAAATACAGGAATATATTCATATATTCACATTACAACTATTCACTCTGAGCTGCCATGTGCCAGCATGACATCAGTCCAGCACAGGGTGATAAGGCTGACATTCTACTGGGGAGGAGCAGCTATCACACACAGGGTTTCAGCAGCATCCTGCATGTACTCGAAGGCTAATGTTCCTAAAGAAAAGATCTGGGTAATCCCGTATAGGTCTCTGGTTCTTTAAAGTAAACAAACTATGTCTGTTAATACAACCAAGAAATCAAGCTCAGGAGCAAAAGGCCTAGCTTTTTACCTTGCAAAACAATACAGTGCAAAAAACAATTGCAGGCTAAGAAAACTGAATTACAATTTTGGCTTTGCCATCAAGTAGAACACAGAATTAAGGTAAACTTACAAATAACCAAACTGCTCTTAAAATTCATTTTTAAACTCATCTGATTTTTAATTTCGTCTCAAATGAAAAAAATTGATTTGATAATCATATCATCATCACATGGTAATGATGATAATAGCAAAGAATAGCAAAATGACATGAGTGAGTGAGAAACATGGCAATTTAAGAGTTAAGGAACCAGATAAAATCCACCACAAGTAAAATTTCATGCAATTGTTTGCTAAGTTTTGAAATCAATCTCTATTGTGCCTTCGGGAGCTAATATCCCAGGGATAAATGGGGGAAGAGGGAGTCAGTTTCACTAAAAAATATGGTTTAGAGTCTTAAGAAGAGTGGTCAGAAGAAGGGGTACACAAAGAACAAAGTTTAACCCTTTGCACTCGAGGCCTTTTTCGCACGGGAGAACCAGCCACTCAAGACGATTGCAGCTATATTAGGGAAGCGTTTTACAGGTACTTTTGAAATCATGTTATACTCAAACAAATGTATACAAATAATAAAATTTCACCAATTTATTTATTTTTACATTGAATACAACAAAATCTGTTAAATATTACACTATGTAATTAGTTTTTGTGTGATATTTAGTAAAACAATCCCCAAGATGCAGCCTCGGTTTGTCAGGACACGTATCACAGTGCTAAGCTGAGACTAACTAAGCTAAGCTAAGAAATGGCTAAGGATGCATGCTGAGCCTGGTCCATGAAAGTAATTGCGATAAGAATATCTTATTACACATTGGAAATAAACATATTGACTTCCAAACTGCTCGGGCGCCCTAGTGGCGCCACTTGAGTGGACACATTAAACCGCTGGGGGCCATAGCAGCGCCGCCCTAGTGGACGCTTTAAACTGCCGGGGGCCAGGGGCCTCCCTGGTGGCGCAGCGGTTGAGCGCTGCGCTGTGGAGCTGTCGGCAGTGCGCAATGCGAGTTCGACGCCCAGCCGGGGAGAATCCCACATGGCGTGGTGGACCTCTCCTGCCTCGCCCGCTGCTCCCCTCAGCAGTGTATTTCTGACCTGCCTGTTCTGCTCCCCGCTCTGTCTCTGGTGAACCCTCTCGCCGCCCCACGCCTCTGGCCTGCACCCCAACTTGCATGTATAAATAAA